>OX243817.1:41389857-41526810 GCA_945859605.1 Lumbricus rubellus
ACACACACACACACACACACACACACACACACACACACACAAACACAAACACACACACACATACACAAACACACACACACACAAACGCACACACAATCATGCATACAACATTCAGAAAATAAGTCAAAAAACTCTGAGAAGATCTAGGTCTATATCAAGGTAAATATAATTATGTAATTATTTGTAATTTCTTGGATTGTATAAAAAAAAACAAGATAAAAGTTTACTTACCTTGTATCGTTTTCTCAAAGGTTCTCAGCTGCTATGGCGTCGGTTAATTAAAGTCTGTGTTTTGAATCGAATGAACTGCGTCGTTACCGTTAGTCACCTTGTTTTTTTAACATAGGCCTGTTTCTGTGCTTGGAAGTTTAAACTGTCGCTTGTGATAGGCTACGCAATCTGATGGGCCTAATATGTAGCTAAGTCTTTATGCAGCACGCATGAAAAAATTAATGATAGGCTATGAAGATAATTACTTGGTCAATAGTATATACATGTAGGTTTATTTTTATGTTGATTTGTAATTATCTGCTGACTGGGAAATGTACTTGTTATCGGTAGGCTAACCAGTGGTCTGAAATGGTTGATAGTCAGATGATGTCAGCTAAAGTATGATCGATGCAAATTTATGATAGATGCAAATGTGCAAATTTAGATAAGCCACTTTTCGTTTAGCCTAAAACACATCGCGCATGATTGACAAAGTCCAGCATTGATATGAACAGCGTGTGGCCTATAATAGCCTATTATACGCAAACTAGCCTATGCCTACAGATAGCAAAATTTGACGTTAGGTTATTTCAGTCAACGGATGATAACTATACAAAGAAACCAGATAGGCCATAAATAATTTAAAATCTTTACATGCATGAGCTCGTTCGTCGACATTGGTCACACCGGTAGGCCTACATGTAATTAGAAAAGGAACTTTGGACTGAGAAAATCGAAATGAACGAGGCCAGATTAAAGCAGCTTTGTTCCTCCTTCTCCTCCTCCTCCTCCTCCTCCTCCTCCTCTCCTCTTCCTCCTCCACCTTCTGCTTTCCTCCACTCCTCCTTTTCCTCATTTTCCTCCTCCTCCTCATACTCCTCCTTTTCGTCCTCCTCTCCTCCTCCTACATCTCCTCCTCCTTCTTATTCGTATATCTGCTTTAGGCCTAATTGTTCAGTGCCACTTTACTGTCTTTGCTTGTCTAGGAAAGGCGCTATACAAATTATTGATCACGCATGCGTTACTTAGTTTTTGGTCAAATTAATTTGCTTCATAATAATATAATAGGATTTTCAGACTATTTTGGGATGGGACTATAATAATAATAAAGACAAAGCGCACTCTACAATCAAAATTAGTGAGCTTGTCGAGACACGTTTTATGCTTTTCACTCAGCCGTTGGTGGGAAGCAGAATTTCTGACGACCTTTTTAGTCGTACTCGTTCGCACCTGTGCTAATTGATGTAGGCACTAGGCCTATATATGCATAAAATAATGAGGTTGATTACCGTTCTTACAGTGGAATAATGCATCGATACAAAGACTACGTGTTCACTCAATCTACCCTTAATTGCACGTCTCTCTAAGGAACCTAGGCTATAAGCCTATACAGTATACATCTATAGGTCTACTGAACATGTAGATGAACAGCAGATTGTCTCAACGATACAACCATGCACAACTCTTTCATTTGTACAAACAAATTTCATTGCTGTTAACCTTTCCTATCACACAACCGACGTCGACTGAAGGAGGATTGCCCAGACACAACCAGCTCCACATCTCAAGCAGTGGAAGACGCGGTACCTTCTTCTTATTGGCAATTAAAACGATTAGTCGACTGTGAAGCAAGGTGTACTGTTAGCTTTTAGGCCAGAGTTACTTCATTCGGTGCATAGGCATCAGTGTGTACATGCATTGAAGTAGGATAGGATCTGGTCCACAGAAAACTGCATTTTGTCGTAGTTGAGAGAGAAACAAAATTTGAACAACAACGATGTCCGTCGAAAGTCAGGTGGGTTTACTTTAGTCCTTACCAAAGGCTACAAAGTCATGTAGTCTAGTGGTTGACCTGACCTGCTGCAATGCCAGCAGAAAGGTCAGAGGTTCGAATCCTTACCAGAGAAGACATTTGTTTTACGGAAGGACCTTTGACTCCACATGCGCTCTCTAAATTATTGAGCTAATAGCACTCATCGTATACATGTAGACCTACAGTTGGTTGGAAGATAAGACGGCGTGGGAGAGGACTGGCGACCCTCCCTCGTATGTCAAATTTGTCGATGCTAAGATAATGCAGTGACCAATACTTCTTGAACTGATCATTGACCACCTCTCGTGCTTTATTTTAGCAGCTTTCCTTCTTCTACTTCTTACTTTTTGACAAGAGAAATACGCTGGTGCACAATGCCTCGTTCCTCTTCAACACTCGCGCCTAGTTCGACTTCAGAAGGAGAGGGTGTGACTGGTTTCTTTCATTGTCGCAATTGCGCTAGATAAAAGTGACGTGTGACCTGGTTTTGCATCTGTAGTTGGATCCAGATGATGTGGGTCTTTCTAACCCTGTGTTCGGCGGTTGCAGTCCATTGGATGAGACGCATAATGGCCGTGAACACAACGACGTCTTTACAACGGTATCAGAACAGGAACCTCGGTTTGAGAAAAGTTCAGGAAGACGTAGGTCGACACAGATGGCCACTCCCTTCGAAGTGACCAGCGGAAGTGACTCGAGTCAGGTGAAGTGGAAGGTTACACCTGAATTCAAATAAATTGTAATTTTTAATTACGTTTTTTGACAGTCATGTTCACTTATGTTCATTTTTATGCTCATTGTTCTCTTTTCTGACGCATTTGTTCACCTCTAACTACATCTAACGTGATCGAGATTAGCGTAGGTAGTGCTCTGAGTATTATTGCGACATAAAAATTTCTAATTATAATTGCAGTGAAAAAATTATATTTATTTCAAAACGATGTATTGGTCATTTTAATTTGGATCAAAGTGGTTTTGACGTTCACAGATTGTTAACATATAAAAATTCATATTCAAGACAGAAATTCATAGTAACATTATCGTATGGTTTCAAATACAATAAAGGGATTCATACTCAGCATAGGAATTCATTTTGATTATAGATACAAACTCATATTCAATTAGACTAAATGTTTTCGTGATTTGCGTCGGACTGTGCGAACTGTATTTTATCGGCGTGCTGTTGTATCGTATTTACAGGTCTGCTGTTCTCACGGGGTCAATTCTCCGATGGTATCCAGACCTTCGTCGAACGGGAAAAGTCCAATGGACGCAGGAACGATTCGAAAACGGAAACGGAGAACGAAGAAAGAGAAGAAGCGGGACAAGGAAAGTCTCAAGAAAGAAGTGGAAATGGTAAGACTAGTGGAGACGGAAAGATAATTTTGAGATGAAAATGATAGAACTAATAATAATAATAATAATAATTATGAGACAAAAATGGTAAGCGGAGTTGGAAATGGTCAGTGCGCAGATTGCAGAACACTGCCAACCACCAGACCATCACGTTTTTGTGGAAGAACCATAACAACCATTCAAAACATAACTGTGGTTAACGGAAACCCTGCAATGCGCTAATTAATTATTGTCTTCTGCAATGTTTTGGGTATCCGCGTTCTGGTGGTTTTCCTGAGACGAATTCATTAGTCTGAATTGACTGATAAGAAACCTGACAACATGCAATCAGCGCTTAGCAACCAGATGGCGCTTTAGACATTCTCTATAACTAATGAGCTTGTAATCGTAAACTACAAAATTGCATAATATAAACAAAAGTCGGTGTTTTTTGTCTGCTTAGGATGATCACAAGATTGCTTTGGGTGAACTCGTCATTCGGCTGAGGACGAACATTTCGACGGTAGGTCGAGTCAAAGTGCATTGCTCTCTGTAATAAGCTTTCAAAAATATTCAAAATATTATCATGACTAAGACACACACTGTCACAGACGTAGGCCTAAATAATGTGGTTTGCGTGTTGAAGACGAAGAAGTAGCCTTCCTAATTATTATGTAACCACAACGAATGGTATTGTATGCTTGTCAACTGCAGACTCTGGTCGTTGTATTCGACATGCAGGTGTCTTGTTCTCCTGCTACCTGAGTAGATGCTCTTCAGCATAGGCATACGAGAGATTTCAGCAGTGGGGAGTCGAAGATTTTACTTCTGCCCGAAAAATAAATCTCGTGGTGGGAAATACTATTTTTTTCCCAGACAAAAAATTTGAAATATGTCATGAAACATACAATTTTTTCGTATTTTCCCGGGTCTGCTTGCCCGAAAAAACAGACTTGCCCGAAATTTGGGGGCATTTGCCCCCCACCCCTGGACCCCCGCCACGTACGCCTATGCTCTTCAGAGTTCCTGGCATATAACAAAGAGCAATGTTCTGCTACATTAGCGTTGATTGATTGTGGAATCGTTGCTACAATTTTTCTTGATATTTCTGTTGTGTGTTTTCAGTCCTTTTTAGATTAGATTAGCTTAGATCAGCGAGTGCTTGTTGTGCTTGGTTAATATTTAATACCATTATTGTCACACGCTTTTATTCCTTCGTTAACATCCTCGGCCCTAAATAAAACTTAGATCAACATCAATATTTAATGTGAATCAGTGTGTGACATGTATAAATTCTATAGGGTATGACGGTTGAGGCTGTGGAGGAGAGACGACGGCTGGACGGACCAAACACCCTGACGCCACCAAAGACAACTCCTGCATGGTTGAAGTTCCTTAAGATCCTCTTCATGGGATTCTCTTCTCTGCTGTGGGCCGGAGCTGTGCTCTGCTTCATCGCCTACGGTATCCAATGCTCACAGAGCGACCATGCTCCGGGCGACAATGTAAGTCATTCTTCCACATGAAATTATAGCCTAAGCCTATTGCTTGTTGAACGAATGGGAGGCAATCATTTCCAGCCAATAAGAACCGCACATTACGAATGTTAAACATCAAATATTATCTACAATTAATATTATCGATATAATTATTAATTGCCGTTTCGCTGGCAGCTCTAATTACAATTTAATGATGAGATTTTTGGCTGTCAGTAACCAGCATGCTCGACGCCGTAAACTTGAGAGAATTTGTTTAAGTAAAACACCACTTTTAAGGTTTAAACTGACTTTATAAATAAACAGATATCTGCATTTTTGCCTCAGTTATTACTCTAAGCTAAGCGTCCAACCCCGTTTTCACCACGTCTCTCCACATTCTGCCTCTCTTCATCGCGATGTCTTATGTCAGTTCTTGTAACGATGTTTCACAGCATTCAGTTTTAATTACCGTCCACTCATTCTTCGTGAGCTCTTCCCTTCTTATTTATACCAACCATCATTCCGAACACCAGGGTTAAAGGAATGACTGTAGATTATAATTATATACATTGTTAACTTGTACATTACACATTGTTATATCGAACATAGATTAGTTTAATCTAACCTGCAACATGTATTTACAGCTGTTTGTATGATGATAAATCTGTTGTCAGCTCTACCTCGGAATCGTCTTGGTGATCGTTGTCTTGGTGACTGGTCTGTTTTCCTACTATCAAGAAGCAGCCAGTTCAAAGGTCATGGAGTCGTTCAAAAAACTCGTTCCACAGGTGAGGAGCATCTTCTATATATCGACGAGAGTATCGTTCTGAATTATTGTCAACCCCAGTTTGATGTTGTCACTTTACTGATTTTTACAATAACTATTATCGTCTGTGTTGCAGCAGTGAAAGTAGTGGGCTTGCTTACTTCTTTAAACACAGAATCGTTCTCACCTACTACAAGTTTCTATAATTGTAACTTCAGCATTTTCTCAAGGACGATGGAGATGTCTTCTTGCGTCATTAGTAAAAAATCACTGTGTAAGGCTGTATGGCATTGAGTTTAACGACAGCATTTGTCGCCTTTTAAGAAACTAAGAAAGCATTGCCGAAGCGACGCAAAATGCTGATTAGATTTGTGTCCATGTGATGTTGCATGTTCATGTGTTCTTCGTATAAAGCATGCGATGGTCGTGAGAAGTGGCGTGAAGAAGGAGATGTCTGCGGAGGAATTGGTCGTCGGTGATGTCGTCGAAATTAAGTTTGGAGATCGAGTTCCTGCTGACATCCGGGTCGTCTCATCACAAGGGTTAAAGGTCGGTGACCACTCCTCATCAGAACGATGACCATGGCTATATCTGCCTACATATGTCTGTGGCATGTCTGTGTATGTTTCTGTCTGTGTGCATGTGTTTGTGTATGTCTGTGTATGGTGGTGTCTGTCATGGATAAAGAGACCGATATTCTTTTTAATTGCATCCATCACAAGCCGGCCAATCAATGACTAAATCACTGTCTTTAACTCTGGTCAACTTGAAATAGATGTACTTTTGATTTTACTTTTTTATTTCGTAGGTCGATAATTCATCACTGACGGGTGAATGTGAGCCATTGACTCGAACTCCTGAGTTCACTCATGACAATCCTCTTGAAACAAAGAACTTGGCTTTCTTCTCGACAAACGTCGTTGAAGGTGAATTTCACTCTTAAACTATTTTTCACTTCTACTTTAAAAAAAAATTAAAACTGCACCTGCTCTCGAGCTCTACATGTGCACTGACGCTGACAGTTGACAATACGCGTGTTAAGCATCCTGGAACTAGCTTTGCTACTGACGATGCCATAGAAATTGTCTGAATTAATTGCATTGCATTAATTCGCCAATCGACTACTATCTCTCACATTCTTTCTTAATGAACACGGTGGCAGATTGATTAGAGTACTGTAGTCAAAACTGTAAGGCAGACGACATGGGATCCGTGCTGTGTTTAATTTGTGTTCAAATTCTTCTACATGTAGGTCTCGGACGTGGCATCGTCATAGCAACTGGTGATCGAACCGTGATGGGTCGAATAGCGAACCTTGCATCGGATACGAATAATTCAGCGACAACAATGGCGCGAGAGATGCAATCGTTCGTCAACATGATCATCATCGCTTCAGCATTCATGGGAGTCGGTTTCCTTAGCGTGCTGCTTGCTCTCGGATATGGATGGATCATGGCTTTCGTTTTTCTCATTGGAATCATCATGGGAAATGTACCAGAGGGTCTGCTCACGACGGTCACGGTAGGCACAACGTACCAGTAATCGATTGCTGTGAATTCGATTATTACTAATTTGGCATACATCAGTTAATTGGTAACCGTACAACGATTATAATAATATTATATAATGGAGATGTATATGGTAGGCCTACCACCAAGAGGAAGGCGTAGGACAGAGCGGGCTGGCGGAGGTCGGAGGGGATCATGAGGTCGTCCATTTCACAAACCTGCTCAACAGCAGAAGACTGAAGAAGACAACGATTATATTTCATCAGTTGATTAAAATGTAGAGTAGCGCATCAGCTTACTTGTAGAAGTGCTGCGTTAAGTTAGAGGTAGGCCTATAAAACTGCTTTGTCTGGTCTGATTATTATAGATGTATCTGCAAATGTTGCAGGTGATTCTGACGCTGACTGCTAAGCGGATGGCGAAGAAGAACTGTCTTGTGAAGGCGTTGGAATGTGTGGAGACCCTCGGATCCACTTCCGTCATCTGTTCGGATAAGACTGGGACCCTGACGCAGAACCGGATGACCGTTTCTCACATGTGGTTCGATGATCACATCATCGAAGTCAACACATCCGACTGTCAGACGAGTACGTTGTCGTTTGCCACTCCTTCCATCCTAATTAAATGATGGATTTCGAGGGTTCTTGCACAATCCACAGAGACCTCAGTTACTCTAACGGGGATGGCATAGCGGGAATCGTTTAGGTATGCTCGTAATGGCAATAGGCGGTTCCTTTTTCCTATAAGCTTAGAGTCTAGACTGTAACGCTCGGATTGCGTTTCCAATTTTTCAATTTCTTTGGGTCTTTAGATAAAATTAGCAATCTAGAAAACCTGAATACCGGTACGTGGCCAGTCCATCGCAGGATAATGCATTCACATCACTTAAAGTACAATATTTCGCTGATTTAGAACGTATTAGAAATGTCGTGGCCCTGTTCAATAAAACCCTGTGGTCCACACCTACAGAATCACACACAAACGAACGTGTAAACCTGTTAAATATTGAACAAGAGACATGCTAACACGTTCGCTATAGTGATGACTGGCATTTTTGAAGGCTATAATCTGAAATCTATCATCTAAACTACATGTCATCGTGTTTCAGAGTCTGCTCTTGAGTCGGATTCTGAGACGTGGCGCGCTCTGTCTCGCGTCGCTCTACTCTGCAATCGTGCCGAGTTCAAGGCGGGACAAGATGAAGTACCAGTCATGAAGAGGTAACTACAAGTATAATGGTTACCTCTTGATGGGTTGTTAAAGGAATGCCTTGCCTACTTTTATAGCGCCATTTTAGAACTAAGCTTATTCCGGTTGGAAGTTGAGGCTACTTCAGTACCGTAATAATATTATTTATAAAACAATTTATATTGATATGGATATTGATTGGGTACTTTGAGGTTCGAAGAGTGCAGAAATGAAATAGCTATTGAAAACCCAATTACCTGTCATATTTTAACTGCATCTTGATTGAACTTCCCTTTGAGTTCCATGTCCACTCTGGAAGGTCCTTTCCTCGTTGTTTTACCAGTGGTTTGACTAAGATAGGATATAAGATAGGCATGTCGTTCTTTCCTCATAGACTGGGTTGGGACCGCTTGCGAGTAGAGATTATGGTTGGTCTATGGAAGAGTTGCCTCGAACTTCAGTTTCAGCTGTATACTCTACTTTACAAGTTGATAAGTTTTTTATTGTTTTTTGGATTGCGATTAAATTGGTCGATTCTATTGATTTAAATTGATCGATTCGTTGAGTTAATAAACTGTTCGATTTGTTATTGGTATCTTGTGTAGAGAGACGAATGGCGATGCGTCTGAGTCTGCTCTTCTCAAGAGTTGTGAATTGACGATAGGTGGCGTGGCAGCATATCGCGCCAGAAACAGAAAAGTCGTCGAAATTCCGTTCAACTCCACAAACAAGTATCAGGTTGGTTCAGGACTTTTTGATGTGCAGTTATACACAAAATGAGCAGTTGCAAATGAATTTGTGCAGTTGTAAAGGCAATCATGTGCATTGTGCAGTGATAATCATTAGAAAAAGACAACTGCAGCCAGTATACCACGAAAGAGCGAAATGGAACAAAGGGGTTATGCATGCAGTGTGAAAAAATGTGCAACAATAAGGCTAAATTTCAAGTGGATGACTTTTGTAAAGTCATTAGATTTTATCGTCGGCGACTTGCGATATTTGTTTTGAAAAAAATCTTCAACGACTAGGCTACAAAATGGTCGTGAGAGCTTTTCGCCAACAGACCCGCACTTGATTCAAATTGCTAAAATCTCTTTTAAAAGTCCTTGGTCATATTAATATGTCTGCTAAACTCTGAACCCATTGCACTTTATTTCAGGTATCGATCCATGAAGTAGGAGAGCATCCAGACGGATACGTGGTGGTGATGAAGGGAGCTCCAGAACGAATCTTCGACCGATGCTCAACGATTCTCATGAACGGTCAGCAACTTCCGTTGGACGAATCGTGGCGCCGTTCATTCCAGAAGGCCTACGACGATCTCGGAGGACTGGGCGAACGGGTCCTTGGCTTCTGCGACTACATCCTACCACCAGATGAGTTCCCCATCGGTTACAACTTCGATGGAGAGGCCGAGAACTTTCCTCTGAGTGGACTGAGGTTCTGTGGTCTAATCTCGATGATTGATCCACCACGTCCAGCGGTTCCTGGAGCCGTGAAGAAATGTCGAGAGGCAGGGATCAAGGTCGTCATGGTAACCGGAGATCATCCGGTGACTGCGAAGGCGATTGCAAGAGCCGTTGGTATTCTGTCGGTGAATAATGAGACGAGAGAGGAAGTTGCACAGCGAAGGAATGTCTCCATCAGTGAAGTCAGTCCACTGTGAGTAGAGATTGCACACTGATTGCTTTGTAGAATATTGTATTGTAGCTATTGTTGTTGTTGCTGTTGTTTATCAAGTGTTAGTGTGCGTGTTGTTGTATCTCATTTATTAGCCGTCATTGTGTGAAGACGAAGCAACAGTCGAAGGCGCTTTGAGTAAAGATAGTAAACTGATATCGAGTCCATGCAAAGGCTCATTTATTAAGTCGTAAGTCCTTCATGTATCTCGCGAAACGATGTAAAGTTGACTCGGACCATATTAATTGGAATGTAACTCGTCTCAGATTAGCCTACTTCGTGTGTTTCGTTTTAACAAACAATGGATTGTATTTGCTCATAAGCTTTTACCATTAAAGGTAACTTTTATTATTGAAAACCACATCAAAGGCTCTTTGGTGGTATGGCTTTCTAATTAAGCAGTTTTGAACTTGAACCTTACCTCTGGAAAGCTTGAAATAATGAAGAGTGGTGCTTTGGTGTTGTTCCGTGTGCTGTTGATCGTAGAGATGCGAAGGCTGTCGTAGTAACCGGAAGTCAATTGAAGGAGATGAGTGCATCTGATCTGTCTGACCTTCTGTCCTGGTTCCCTGAGATCGTCTTTGCAAGAACCTCTCCTCAACAGAAGCTCATCATCGTCGAAGGATTCCAGAGACTGGACAACATCGTTGCTGTCACTGGAGATGGAGTCAACGATTCACCGGCGCTAAAGAAAGCGAACGTTGGTCTGTGGTGCAACAATCACTTTGACCTTCGACTGCTTCTCTTATATTAAATATCAAGAATTAATTTCGTAGATTTTCTTGGTTGCTTCAGCTGTTGTTATGCACACCTAATAATGAGTATAATAGTGCTTGATTCGAACAGAAAGGGTATAGGATCGTCAATGTACTGTAGGCCCATTAATTACATCTGCGGAGGAACTAGACTGTTGTTTTCATGATCTGCGAGAAATTTGTGTCGGTAGAGAAATTTGTGTCGGTAGAGAAATTTGTGTCGGTAGAGAAATTTGTGTCGGTAGACCTACAAATGCTTAGAATACGCCTTTGGAACATCTCAAAGACTTCATACGACTTGTAGCTAGTCGCCGTTCCTGCATTAATTTAGCCTGTCGTCAACTCCAAAAGTACGCTAGACTGCAAATGCGGAACAATTTTTGTGGGAGACTGTTGTAGATGGACGTTCCAGTGTATGGCTTTGGTAGCCTATTACCATTATTGTGTGTATTGTGTACCACAGGAATTGCTATGGGAATCACTGGCTCTGATGTCAGCAAGCAGGCGGCAGACATGGTTCTGCTGGATGACAACTTTGCATCGATTGTAACAGGAGTCGAAGAAGGTGAGACTTCGATTGCCTTTGCAATCAATTTGTAGCTGTTCGTCTACGCCCTGTGTGTTCGCGAACTGGCGGTACATAATTGTTGCTGTTGTAGTACGATCACTTACAATGTAGTGTAGGGCAATAATTGTGCATTGAGCTTTTGTCAAGCGACGTGTTTCTATATTTCGGTCAAACTTAGTAAATTAAACGAGTAGTTAGACATCCTTGCATACCAAACACCAAGTCAGATTTTCCTAATTAGAACCTAACGAAAGACTATTAATAGTAACGAGAGTTGCTTTGCACTATTGACGTTTTATTCGAAAGCATTAATTGCTAGTTTCTTTGTTTTCATTTGAAGGTCGACTGATATTCGAGAACCTGAAGAAGACCGTTGCCTACACTGTGACTCACATCGCCGACGAAACCTTGCCCTTCCTCATCTTCATCTTCTTCAGCGTCCCTCTTCCACTTGGAACGATCTGCGTTCTGTGGATCGACTTTGGAACAGACATCATTCCAGCGATCACGATGGCTTACGAACGACCAGAGAGTGACATCATGCAGAGACCTCCGAGAGATCGCAAGAAAGAGACGCTTGTCACTGGAACGTAAGACACCTGTTTCTTCAGAAATAGCGACACATATAAAAGACCTAATCTTACAATCTCAAATGCGTAAAAGAATTGCTTATTAAGTGCTGTAATATGCCAAGCAAATTTCTGTCCAGGGTAACGGCCTCTATTGTCATAAACCATGGTCAAAACGGATCCATTCATCCATAATCGTAATGTCTATATTTCTAAAGCGTAGCTTTGACGCTAAGAGCAGGGATACGAGCTGCAAAATATGCAGACTATAGGCCTATAATGTAATTTCATGCACATAAAATTAGTTGCGCTATATACATGTATATAGCCTATGATGCAAATATTTGAACCATGTTTGATGTCTTTCCAGTTTACTTGGGATGACGATTTTCCAAGTGGGTACAATGGAATCACTATCTGGAATATTCACCTACTTCGTCATCCTCGGTCAGTTTGGTTTCTGGCCGTCACTGGTGATTGGGTGTCGAGACACTTGGACAGATCCAGCCATCAACAACTTCGAGGATTCATACGGACAAGAATGGGTAAATATATCGGAAGCCAGTGCAAATGTAGAGGATTTTGCGTAGAGCCATTATCGCGATAAATGGAGTCGAACCAATCACAGTTTAATCATATTTTAATGTTGAAGAGTGTGAAGTAACCTTGTGGTACTGAAGATGTAAATAAGGCAGAAGATGATGCGTGTGCTCTTTTGAAGGAATAAACTCCATACTGAGAAGAAGATCTGACCAACTCAATCCAGTAACAAAAGTAATGTACTGGTAGATATAACTATGATGTGATGATCAGTTGTAGAGGTTAGCAATAATATTATTGTCCAGGTTATTATGTGCGAGCCTATGCAGATCATGGGATATTCTTTATGCTCATCAAAATCCGAGGTTGCTATGTATCCCTAATGTTGGTAATGTAAGCCGTTTAGATAGCCTACCTATAGTGTTTTGTAAAACTCTGTGCTTTATTTGTGATGTTTGAGTTCTGGAGAGGTTTGGTTGTTGTATTGTAGACTTTCGCTCAGCGTAGACTGGTGGAGATAACGTGTTACACTGGTTACCTGGCGTCTGTTGTTGTGACGCAGTGGGTCAACCTCATCTGCTGTAAGACAAGACGAAACTCCATCTTTACACAAGGAATGACGTAAGAGTCTTTGGATTACAAAATACTCTTTATAAATATATCATCTGTTCTTCTCTATATAATACCGTCTGATGATTATGTGTGACTTTTCTTCGAGAACAAGATGTCTCCACTTCTTTTGGTCCTTCACCCTACTGACTACGGCAATCCTCATAATTATATCCACTTTCTGAGACCACTATTCACGTTATCCGTCCTAGTCTCCACTTTGAGGCAACGTCGCTTTCCCTCAACGCTGATGGGGACTGGTCTCCAGGTCAAGTTCTAGTTTGGGCCCCCTCCCGAATGTCACTGTCGAGATATATATCACGTTGGATGAGCTACTGTGTTATTTTCGATAATTATATACAAGGAATTAAATGACCAGAGAGGGAGAGGATCAACTGGAGAGGATACATCAGGGCGTTCGCCAGAGCTCCAGAAGCTGACGGCACCAGGTGACCAGATGAATTGACCAGATTGTTAAAATCCGCCCATTCGCAACCTGGACATCGCTCTCCCATAGCAACCCCTCTGACAAGCCGCAGCGCTCGATAATAAACTGATGCTCTGCGTCAAACTTTATAATTATTTTATTCGCGCTGTAAAATTTGAAGTTTCCAATCACTGAGTTTAATCTTCAGGATATCTATCTGCAATGTTTTTGCGCATGTTTGTGTCTGTTTTCATCAGAAACTACTGTTAATACTGGTAGATATTTTGTCTGCTTTCAGTAACTACGTGCTCGTCGGTGGTCTGTGTGTTGAGACGACTGTCATCATTCTGCTCTCCTACCTTCCTGGATTAGCCATGACTCTCAATTTCGCTCCTCTACGGTCAGTGCAACAACAACAAATCAGCGATTAATTATCCTTCAGAGTATCTTTAAAATGTATAAAATGCGATAAAAATATATAAAATGTAGTAAAAATGTATAAAATGTAGTAAAAATGTATAAAATGTAATAAGACTTAATGATTGTTAGCGTCCTTGTAGAGGACTCTGGAAATAAAGTTTTATAGGCTAGGCTATTACCTGGCAGGACCGGTTTTTATGAATTCCTTGAAATTCAAATTCTGCGGGAAAAATTCAAATTCTTGGGTTTCACACTGGACAAACGCCTCCGTTTAGGCCTACATGCTTTCTTGCGTTCATTTTGAGACAAATGAAAATTATCATAGAAGATGATATATTTTATGGATCTGGTCACGTCTTTGTTTCAGATGGATTTGGTTCGTATGTCCGATGCCGTTTGCTGTTGCCATATTCATCTACGCTGAAGTGAGGAAACTGATTGCACGACGATACCCGGACAGTTGGGTGGCAAGAGAAGCCGTCATCTAGGCAATGATCCGAGAAGATTAAGAATGTGGTGGATGGATGTCGAGTCTCTACCGGAGATTCTTTGATGGAGCGGTTTCTAGAATCTTGCGTCTTTTTAAAAAGAATGCAGTAGCCTACTTGGACGGACTTCATTATGTATTTTAATGTACTTTCAGTTTTCTGTGGCTTTCTCAGGTTTTAGGTAATTTATTGTCGTTTTTGACGACGAATGATTGGATTTTAGAATGTTCCTAACTTGCTATTAATTTTGGTTTTAGATGTATGTTCTAAGCGTTCAGATATGATAAACCTGATATTCGTTCAGCCCGTGTCTAGTTTGATCTTCTAATTGAAAAAACGCGATTTTGCGTTTAGACGGATTTTATGTTTTGTGCCGCAAATGTTCACTTGTAATAATTCTTATTATGTTTTTAAAGCTTTTCTAGTCTCTATGTGATGTATTTACAAAGTTTTCGTGATACAGGGACTTTTATGTCTATGGTTTAGTTCTGAATCTGTGTGAGCGAATTAGGCCTAGAGAGTGTGTCGTGTGACTCGTGTCAGCATCAACTAACACGTAGAATATTAAATTTCTCACAGAAATTTTCCAGTTTATAATAACAGGTAGGTTCAAACGAAATTGCTGAAATTTGTTTTTCAATAGTTCAAAGATGTCAATTTTTATGGGTATTCTATAGCAATTTTGGTTTATATTTTAAGTATAATAGGCCTATAAAAAACTTTGTAGGCTATTGTCGTGTTTTTAGAATTTGTCCATTATGCTACACTGTTCACTATCGGCTCGAAGGACTTGTAATTTTTACAATATTATAATCGTCGTCTAGAATTGTCTTTCGCTTGTTTCATGGAGGGGTTTAGGCTACATAAATTCTAATGATCAGGGAGTAACGTTTAGCATATCGTCGGCCCCGATGTTTCCGCATTGGAAATTTTATTAGCTTACTATACAGGGACTTAGACGAATATGGAAATCTCAATATTTTATTGCAACCTTCTCATAGACTCGATCAGTGATTTTGAAAGAGCGATAGCTTTTAAATCTGTTAATGACCTGTTGGTTGTCCACAAGTTAACCTATCACATTTCCACACACCAAATGGTTGCATAGCCACGTAGGAGGTTTCGAAAAGTCGTACATTGTGCGAAAAAAATATATAACGGCGACGTTACCCAGGCCAGCACTATAACGTAAGAATGCATCGCAGGACCTGGTTGTAAAAGTATGGTGGCTGCTCAATGTAGTAGTTTTGATAAGCTTCAAGTCCAATAAATTCTTCTGAGTGGATCATTCTTTCTGACTTTGAGGAATAAAAATGTATTTTTAAAATTAACTGTTTACTATAATATATTTTGATGGCGCAACTGAGTTCATCACTTTGATTAATGCTTTCATATTCCTACAGCAAATAATTATTAGACTGTGCTTCTTACAAGAACCCTGAAACATAGGTACTTCACTTATTCGGATGGGGAGTGCCACTGATGAATTTGTTTTCTGAGTGGTGCTTTGTAACTTTTTAAATGTCGATACGGTCTTGATCACAATAATTAGACTTTGATTCTAAAAACCGACTCTCAAAACTTTATATCTTCCTAAGACTTGGCTTCGTCTTAAGACTTGGTTCCATCTTAAGACTTGGTTGCTGCATAGATGTCAATGGCTGCCAGTCCACCGACCATCAAACGATGGTTGAGGGCGTCGTAGTGGACACGCAATGACCACAGTGCGTCTCTTCTCTTCAAGAGAACTCTCCTCCAGGTTAGATCAGAGTCCAAGTGCACGACACGTTCAGCCCAGGTGTCCGCAATGAACAACTGTTCATCCGAATCAAGCGCTAGGTAGGTGGGTCTGTCCAGTATTTGGTCACTGCCTTCAGAAACGAAACGTCGTATGGTCATCTGGTCAGCTCTGGTCACTTCGCTGACCGTCCATAGCTGTCTCCTTGAATCAGTTACATCCACTCTTTCTTGTTTCAGTTCGTGAAGGATCATGAATGTCCCGGATGGCGTTTCAAGCGCATGCTGAGGATTGCGAATGTCCAGTGGTAGTGGGTAGGTGCAGCGCAGATCACCGCCTGGTCCGTAGATGACCAGACTGGACACTGGATGAGAGTTCGATACCATCAGTAGCTGACCATCGCTGGACACCGACAGAGTGAATGGCTCGGCGGACACACCAGTCAACCATCTGGTCAGTCGTTGGTCTGTTGTGTCCATCTTCCAGATGCACTTGTCGGCTGCTGAGTCAGTTACGTAGAGACATCGTTCCGCTTCGTTGCTTCCAATGTCTTCAGGTTCCGTGATGTCATCTATTGTGATCTTGTGCAGAAGAGGGAACAAAGGGAGTTGGTTGGTGTAGACTTGGATGGAGTTGGGACTTTGTGAATAGGATCTGCATAGGACGTAGACATTGTTGTGAAGTTGTGTCAATCCTCTCACACGAACGTCTTCCTTTATGCTCAATCTTCTGAAGAATTTCAGATCAGAAGTCGGACTAATAACTGAAAAACGAAAACATTAACAACAAATTAAAATTGCATCTCCTTTAAAACTGATTAAATTGTGTTATTCATTATAATTAAGGATCCTAAGAACCTGAGAAGAGTAAAATAGCTTGCCTCTTCCATTCCACATATACCTGTGTACCATATGCTGGACTTTTATCCTAACCTACTAGTCTTCCGAATATTAGTCATTACATGTGGATCTACACTCCTACAGTTCCTTTCCAGTGAAGAAAAAATTCGGACATTTTAACTCTTTATGCTAACTATTTTGCAAAAAACCTTGCAAACAACTAAGCTGCGTGTCTCCTTCTTGTTCTGCCACTTTTAGCCTTTTCTCCGCGTGTTGATCACTCAAGTTTAACAACACGTCGGACCATCGACATAATAGGTCCCTAAATAAAAATGAGCGTAAATTCATGAAGTCAAACATTGAATACTTGCCGACTTCTCTTTTCAATCGATCGCAATCGATGTTAACCGCTGTCACTTTGTTGATCCTTGAAAATCTTGCGATGGTCGCGAGATTTACTAAGTTCAAGACAAGACTCGAATCCATCTGGAGCTTTGCAAGACCAATCTGCGAATGGCACCACAACCAAACAACGGGAATTCTGTCTAGAAATGCATCAATTATCTCAATGTTTTCAGACTTCAATCGATTGATTTGCATGTTGAGAGAAGCTGTCTTTGGTTTCGTTTTGTCTCTTATGTTACTCAAAGCTGTCGTCATTTCTTGCGATGCTGACGTTTGGTTTTTCAACAACGAGCATTGGATTTCAGCTTTCAAGACGACTGCGGATAAAAACAATTTCGTAATATTAAATCGGATACGGCTTTCATTTTAGGCATAGTAATCGCTGCCTAATGAGGACAAAGACGCAAAACTCAGTTCAAGATTTGTGTAACTTGGGACGCATGTTGGCATATCAAAGGGTTATAGAATCCAAATTCATTTGCACACGTTCCTGGTGAAAGAATCAACTTTTCTTGAACAACAATTCGTGTAGTTTACAGTCTAGTGTGACAGAATCCACCAATTACTCTAGCAATTGCAACGCCATTAAACACTTTCCTAATTCCACACAGGGTCTACTATAGTGCACGGACTTCAATCCCTACACAGGGCGGGGAATCAGAGATGGGACAAAACTCACGTCGGGGGGAGGGGCGGCGGAAGACCGACCCAGGATGGTAAAGGAGAAGGATTGAGCCTAGATGTTTATTGTTTAACGAGGGATATGAAGCCACTACAAAAGTATCGCGGAAACTTTAAGACTACCAGAAAAAGCTAAAATAAAATCAAGACTAGACAGAGAATGTATGCATAGGCCTACAATAATCTTAAACTAAGGTTTTATGGTGTTCGACAGTTTAGTGGTTAGTGTACCGGACTGTTGAGAGGTCTGGGTCAAATTCCCGTCTGGGCTAAAATTTGGTTTGATATTTCTGCCTCACCTGCACCTCTGGTCAAATCAGTTATGAAGAGTATACACTATACACCGTACACTGTCTCTGAGAATATGAGACGGTGAGGGAGAGGAATGGCCACCCTCGCTCATAATTATGCCTATGCTATGAAAATTAAGCCACTAACACTTCATCCCCGTGGCTGCCTCATGATGCTATACTAAGAGGATGCTTCTAAACGCTTTAGCTGGAAAGAATATGAATTGTTTCAAACCTCCTCCGTGTGTTGCAATTCTTGCAGAAGTCGTCTGTTTGCTGTCACGAAGACATTGAACGAACGATGAATATCTTGAATCATCGATGAATTTCACCAGATGCAACAATTCTTCCTTGTTCCACGTGAGTTGTCGACTTCTCTCTCTTCCTCGGTTCACTAATCTTGTCTCGATGTCTGTCAGACAATCTATGGATCGCAATCGGTTTAACATACCCTTCGTTTGAATCTTCTCAACCAGATATGATCGCGTGTTTCTGCAAATGATGATTCTCTTGCAACATTTCCTATAAAATTCTAAGAACAACGTCAGGCAGTTATTTTTTTTTGTTTCACGAGCTTCTTGCGCTAATTTCTGCGAAGTTACATCTGCGAGAAACACAGACTGACAAGGGTCAGACACATTCGTCCGTTCTTGAAAAGTTCGTAAATTTAAAAGTATTCTGTAGCCTAGGCCTACTTGTCGCTATGACTTATTTTATAAGTTTATTATTTTTATTTTACTCGTCCAATCTAATTGAATAAGTATAATTATATAGCCTAGGCCTAACGAAGATACATGATAATTATGGCGTCACGCCATTGGAGCTATATAAATGTTTTTACAATAGATAAAAAGCATTATAGGCCTATAATCAAGAAAAGTCGATGTTCAATTATTTGAAGTTTAGATATTGAAGGGCAGCTCTAAATTATAATTAGGCTATAATAAATCAAAAATCTGTTCAAGTAAAACTCGCATATTAAAGAATCTTTCCACTGCTTGCCTTTTAGATTTCGCCAGATGATATTTTTGAATCTTTTTCGTTTGATTCTTTGAAACCAACAATATTCGACAGACGCCATGTTGCGGATGATCTCCTCGTCCGTTGGTTGACCTGATCGACCTCCAAAGACACCAGACAAACCATAAACCTTTCCAAGAATCACATCCACCAACTCCAGTGGAAGATTGTGCATCTGAAAAATTAGCAATGCAATTATTCATTTACCCCGTCATAACAGGATTAGGAAAAAGAACGGACGCCAAAATTTACCTCACTTTAATGAACAGCTGACCATGAGCATTGAGCAAGGGCTCATTAATTGGAGCCCTTATCGTTTGGAAGTTTTAGGCCTACATAGACACTGTTAGATAGCATCTTAGACTGATAATTATTATTTTCTGTTTAATGAGTCGTCAGAGTTCATGCAGAGTTCATGCAGAATGTGAAACGAAGGGTTTAGGGTAACGGACGCACGCACGGGGCACCAATTCCCTCGACCCTTCCAAAGGTCCACCCAACCTTCCAACCGGCAGAATGGTAAAATGATTGGCAGGACGTGATGAGCGCCTTGCACGGCTGCCGATAGTTAAATTCGACTCCTTTAATTATTACTTGTGATCACCCGACCTACTATAAATTGCAATTAGTACGATGTGTCAGTTTTAAATTAAACAAAGATTACTGTCATTGATTAGCAACACCTTAATCATCGGTGTCTAACGCACGAGGTTTCAAGCGATGTCGCTCGCAAAAACATAATCATAATCGGTCCAATATGGAGCGGAAGATAGAGAACAATATTATTAGCCTATTATAATGGAGGATTTGAAGCTGAATACAACTGAAAATTCAATGGAACTCTTGGCCAATCAATCGTTAGCAGATCCTTCTATCAAGTTATCGTCGCCAGTATAATATACCACAACCAGCTTTAAACTTAAGATCCTCGAGTAAGATATCTCAGTTTCTTTTTCTCAGTTTCTTATAATTGGGTTTCATTAAGGAATCACAGACATTTAAAATTTAAAGGCGTTGATCGAAACACGTACGGCTGTGTTGGAAGTAGCGAACTCGTCAACTTCTTTGCAGCTTTCGTCCAATTCATCTTTGCCCCCAGCATCTGAAATGGTGACTCACCGAATTATTATCCATACAGAAACATTTTAAAACCTTGTCTGTATGGCACATTGGGCAATGGGCAGACCAGACAAAATGCATTTAAAAGTCGGCAATTTAAACTGAAAATATAATAGTTGCAAATATAACAATATTGTAGTTGCGTTGACTTGAAATTTCGAACGAGAAAGCTCTGTGGTAATTTCATAAAGAAAACAGCGATAGTGACGTGCGTAGATACAAAGTAGTCCTACTCACGACTAAACCACGATTCACATCTAGAAACATCTTCGTCGTACAAAGTTGTTCTCAAATTGATAAGTTGTTGACGAGACAGTATTGTATTGAACATCTCTCTAATTATATTCGCCAACTTTCCAGACATCTGCATCTCCTGAAGACTGATGACTTCTGTTGATGTTTTACAGAAGAAATAGAGTGTGATGCTGTTTCCTTTTTTGGCGGCGATTAGACGCAGTTGAGCGCATTCCAGTATTCGAGATGAATCTCCCAATGTATGGTCTCCAAGCATTTCGGTGATTTTTGTGATAAGTTCATCTTCAACTTCGTTCACATCACTCGCCGTTTCCAACTCAGAACGGACTCTGACGAAACCTGAAATCGGAATTAGTTCTGGTGAATGTAGGCCTAATTTAAAACTTAACTCTCAAGTATCTGCTATTATCAGCACTGCCACTACTACTGTTACAACAACTAGGCCTACTACTACTACTGCCACTGCTACTACTGCAACAACTTCAACTACTAAATTTTCATATTTCTTACTGCATAGATACTCAAGTCATCTGAATCCAGACTGGACACGTACGGCTGGTTGCAAGGCCGCAGTTAGGACGGGGGTGTTTTGGATGTTTGAACACACCCGAAATGAAATTATGTGCAAATGAAAGAAATCATTTTCTAACACACGATGTAGGAAATGAGGTGATTTTAATTCTGATACTTATTTTTACGTGAGATCTTACAGTAGACTAGATCATGATGATGTAGCCACAGAATTTATTTAATTGTGTAGTACGTACTAGCTATACTACAGTGTGTAGGATTATACGCATTGACGCGGTTGCTTTTCGACTTGCTCAAAGCCGAGTAAACACCACCGAAACAAAATCCTGGCTACGGCCTTGGCTGGCTGGCTGGCTACCAAAACAACTAAGCGAGCGATAACTAAGGTAACTCACTCTGCGTTCGAAAAATACCAAATCTTTTACCTCCTCCCTCCTTCAATACATCTGCCACGTGACTTTGTTTCGATAAATGCAGACAATAGATCGTTTTCTTGTAGTTTTGTAGACTAGATCTTCGCAGTATTTCCAGCAGTACATCATTCTTTTCATGTGAAGCTGCTTTTGACGACACGAAATCTCTCTGCCGATTGCTGATGACCTTGTGTGAATAAAGACAAGGAAGAAGATCATTGGTGTCCAGAAGGTCAACCAATGTTCGTTGGTTGGTATCAAGGATGAGCATTTCTCGTTCTGTCAACGGCCAATCGTCGACAAACTCAGGAAGACGTTCTGCAGCATAAGACAACAAGACAATGGACATAAGACATTTTTATTGTTCATCCTGCATGCTGGCTACATTATCACTGTCACATAGTATTCGACAAATTGGAAAATACTAGCATGATTATAATCTTATTCAGTAATGCAATGACAGAGTAAAGTACCGTATTTAGGGGCAATAATTATAGGCCCAAGGAGGGACCTAATTAGGCCTACAGGTTGCATAGCTTAAGAAAAGTTTGTTCAACAGTTGAAACCTAAGGCCCAGATAATTAGTGCTAAATTTCTAGGATAAAATCGTAGACCTCTAGCTATTTTTTAGATAAGACAGGATCATTTAAATGGTATTGTGTATAGCTTAAGAAGATGGATATTACTTACATTGTTGTAATGTATTTTATTTATCAGGCGCCACTATCAACGTATTATAAATTGGTATTATTGCTAACCTCCGTTGCTTGAGATGAAGTTAACGAGGTGAGTCTGTTGTGTGTTTCTGAGAGCATCCAAGAACTTTTCGTAGATGCCTTTATCGAAAACATATTCCAGAAGTTTCTCACTTCTTCCGTACGAGTCAGAGATGGCCTTGACCTTGGCGACCTCTGACCTCGTCAGTGACCTTCTGGCTAGAAGTTCATCGAGGAGTCCAAAGTCTGGATCAAGACGATCCGAGATCAGATCCTTGTGAGTCTCGATCCCATCTCTCAGATCCATTTCGTCATCTGCATCCGGAGTATTTAAGACTGAATAATGTTAACACGTTTCTTGTTTGAAAAGTTAGGTCTACAATAACTGATTCATTGCTATATCTAAGTCGCTGAGTCATTAAGGCATTGATTCGTCGCTTAAGTGAATTAAGGTCATCAGTAGGTTAAGCCAATGTATTATCATGACAGGCGTATGTAGAACCTATAATTATAATGTCTTAGTAATCGTAACTGTAACTTACTTGTTATAACTTCCACAGAATCCACACCGTAAATGTCTTACAGACTTACACACATGCATTAGCGGCAGGTGGGGTAGCCGAATGTGTTCACGTATGTGTGTTTGTTTGTGTTTGTGCATGGTCGCGTGTGTGCATGCATGCGTTGAACGCATACATGTAGTTGATTGTACTTAGGCACGTGTGTACGTGAGTGTTTGTCTAAAACAACTTAAACAAGGTCTATTAGACTACTAGTTCAGTTCAGACTATACACGATGTAGACAGACAGCAATTAAATCGTGTGTAATATTATTAGTTTGCCGTTATCCTATTATGACAACTGCTGTCAGGCAGCAGGTTTAATTATTATCGTCTTAGCCTAGCCTACATTATGTTCACGCAGGGTCAAGTCAACCTTCCTCGGTTTAATTATGTTCGAATTATGATTCATAGAGGCCTACAGTAACTGCTGGCCTAGAGGTTCAACTTACAAATAGTTCAACACGTTCATTTCGGAACATAATTAGGCAGCACAATAAATTTTAAGCCATTAATTTCGGTAGGCTACACATTATCAACAGGAATTAGGCCTACCTCGCTCTCGGCTGTGTCGACATCCTAGGCCTATTGCTCAGTTTTTAGGCTTCCAAATCGCCCAGCAATCCATGACCTTTCACTACCAATCCTGCTCGGCTCTTTTGCACTGCAACATGGCTTAACATAGCTTAACAGAATAAACAAAACAATCTGTAATTCTCGATGGTGAAACATCGTATATCCAGAAAGCTATTTTAGGCATTTAAAGAAACCGTTCGATATTAGCATATTCGGATCTAGCGCAGTCATGACTTTCGCTGTTTGCTACGCTGGATAATTCCAACCAGATTTCCCGTCAAGACTAAAATTTCCCAGCGTGCATTTTTTACAACATAGAGTTCTCACTGTCATCGCAATAAAAAAAATAATCATCAGGATTTACAAAGAGCCTAAATAGAATCTCTAGACGTCTACAGATTATTATTTTTGGCCCAGAGGTTTACAGGATCCCTCAGGGACTTCACTACCGCCTAGTTAAAAATCACCGTCTGTAAAGGCCCTATTAATAATATAATTCTGCGCTTTCTAACTCTTGATATCACGATAGAGGTCAGGGCTGTTTTAAAGGAATTTTTAGAACTGCACAATCTCTCTGTGTCTTCCCGTCCTCCATGGTAAATTACTTCGAATCGGAGAAAAATGGTCTTTTCCAACTAGTTTTAACTACACAGAAGTGCTTCTACAACTGCAAAAATCCATTTAGAACTGCACATGTTGTGTACAACTGCACGTTAAAAAAAGCCCGGGGGACAAATGCATGGGCCGTCTCCCCAACACAGATTAACAACCCTCCGTTGGGGGGGGGCCGTCCCCTCTGTCCCCCTAGGTTTACGACCATGAGTCTTTGATAGTTTCTGGCTTTACTATGGGCCACATAGAATTAGATTTATGATCGGCGAAATCGCTTTTCTCGAGAGAATCATGCGGTTCGAGACACTGAGTCACGGCGAGAATTGCGAAAGTTCGGGTGGGGGTTAAACCCCTTTTGTCTTTTCTTTGACCCCACAGTAAAATCTTCATTGCACACCTCAACTTCTCACAAATAAATGTGGGGCGCGTTGATGTAGTGGGTATACGTTTGTCGCCTTTCAGCCGAAGGATTGCAGGTTCGAATCTACCTCAAGTCACCGCGTTGGGATCTTGGGCATGTCCTTCACTCGCAACTGCTCAGCGCTTCGGCGTAAAACTCCGATGCAGTGTCCGCGCTGCAATCTGGAGCGCCTCTGAGTACAAAGAGCTTTAAGGGGCGCTATAACAAGTGCACATACAAACAGACAAAGGGGTATTTGACCGAAAATCTGAAAATGGCGATAAACTTTGGGTGATGTATTGGAAATATTAGACCGCTTTAAGACACCTCTAAAACATGCTTCTAAATATTATATATAAGCCAATTTTCGCTCAAATGTTAATAAAATATGTTCCACGACCCACGATAAGGTAGATCAATAAAAACTTCCCCAAAGATATCGTCACAAAGTAATGAAAACTAATGTCTTTCTAACTGACGTACGAAGATTATAAGAAGAATCCATTTGAAATTGATCCGCACGTTCAGTGGTCCACAAAAAGAAATTAAGTTCACAGCAACAAACTTGATTATTTTGTCGATATAAAATTATAAGAGATTAGGAAAAAGTAGCAGATAAAATTATGTCCAACCGGACCAACCCAACTTTTAGGCACGTCCGTCGTTTATAGCGCCCTATTATCTAGCTCCGTGAAGTGGACGTCAACCATTATTTATAGTGGTATTTGTACGTCTGTGAGCATGCCAGTCTGGGTGGTCACTGAGTAGGCTGCGTGCTTGCTCTTTCATAGTCATCAGGCGCTACAGAAGTCATAGGCGTACGGGAGATTTCAGCAGTGTGGGAGCCAAGATTTTTCATCTGCCCGAAAAATAAATCTCGTGGTGGAAAATACTATTTTTTCCCAGACAAAACGTTGAGGACCTTTTTTTAGTCGTCGGGTTAAAATCTTGTGAAAAATATTATTTCTAGCTTTTTTAACAAAATATATCCTGGTCTGCCTTGTCCGACAAAACAGCCTCACCCGAAATTAAGGGCATTTGCCTCGTACGCCTATGACAGAAGTCAACCCTTACGCCTACATATCTTATCGGAATAGGAATGAAGACATATATATTAATTAAGGATTTGTGGGGCGCGGTGGTGTAGTGGTTGCGTCGTTGCCTTGGAGCCGGAAGGTTCGAGGTTCGAAACCACCTCGCCGCTTAAGGACCTTTGGCAAGTCTTTCACTCACAATAATTGCTCAGCGCTTCGGCGTGAAACTGCAATGCAGTGTCAGCTCTGCATTCGGGAGCGCCTCTTAGTAGAAGAGAGAGCTTGAAGGGGCGCTATAACAAGTGCACATACAAACATACAAACATACAAACAAACAAACATACAAACAAACAAACAAAGTTTTCTGATCATTGAAGTCAATCCGTTGCAGCTGCATCAATGCTTCTACGAAAGTTGTACGAAAAATAAAATCATGTCATTGCAAGCCGACTGTGTCTTTCTGTACGCGTTAGGCCTAATTGAAAACTACATGCATAACCGTAGGCTATTATACCATGGTAATTATAATTAACATCAATTCATGCTTTGATGATGAATGTATTTCCATGTGCCAGAGTAGGCTACTTGACAACCACAGTCCACCTGGAAAAGCCTTCCATCATTTCATGCTGAATTACTGTCCTCCTCAAACGGAAGTCGGCTGTGACAACCCACCAACTGAAATGCAAACATATAATCCACATGCATATTATACATGGAATTATTCCTGCAGGTGAGACTTTAGAGTATATCCACTGAACGGATCTCTAGGTCTCGTGTGAGACCGTTTGCACCTTTAAAAGCGGCAAAGACGGTTTGTTTGAGCTATCTTATCTTATGTCGGCAAGGGCAGGCTACATAGTACTACAATTGGATATTGAATAAAAATGACGAATATATAATGTCGGAGATATCGATTTAAAGGTATTTAAAATTTCAAATGTATCTGCTTTGTATTCTATGGTGTCTCTAGTCCACTATTTGGGATTTCAAAGAATGATCTTCCACGGCTGACAGAAATTAGGCTAGAGGGTTAGCGCATATTTATTTATAATTCTGGGTAGATTATGTATATAAATATAGATCTACATGATATACAATTCATAGAGTATAATTTATACATATATAGGCCTACATGTACATAAATTCGGCCAAATTCAATGGATAATTCTCCCATTTCAAATATAGAGTGTCATGCCATTGGTTTCATTGCATCAAGTACAGTTGTATAATATTATTGCATCGAATTAAAATCGAATTAAAATCCAATTCATTAATCAGAATGTATTTATGCAGACACAGATTCCTGACTGGACGGTTATGGTAAGTAATTATAATGATTATAAAAATTATTAAATAACACAATAAAATTCATTATTAGACCTAAATAATGGAATGGTACAGACATATCTTTAGACAGATATATAGAGAGACAGACAGAGAGGCAGAGGGACAGACAGGAACAGTTATAGCGATACAGTAACGATCACAAACGATCCATGCGAAAAGAACTTGTTTCTATATAATGTGATATCTGTAATGTAATGTATAGTATAGAATGCAGTTGATGTGGGGTGCATGGGCGAAGTTATAACTCTGAATGAATTGAATTTGATGGAGATGACTCACCCTCCTCCTCCTCCTCCTCCGTCACGGCATCAACGCCATCGCCATCATCCACTAAAGCATCGCAGTAATTGTCAAGGAAATATTACCATTACTATCATCATCATCATCATCATCATCATCATCATCATCATTATCATCATCATAATCATCATCATCATCACCACCATCAGCAGCATCATCGTCGTCGTCGTCATCATCATCATCATTGTCATCATCATCATCATCATCATCATCATCATCATCATCATCATCATCATCACCATCACCACCATCATCATCATCATCACCACCATCAGCAGCATCCTATACCAACGCCATAGCCTAAGAAACAGCATTACCGGAGCCACCACTACAATCTTCACTATCACCATCACCACCACCACTGACCACAAGAACCACCATTAAAACAACACCAGATTCACCACTACTACCACTGCCGCCATTCAGCCGAGCCTTTGGCTGCACAATGATAACGTCAACAATGTAGCAACGACGACGAAATGATAATAGAAGCACTAGTAAGGATACAAGTTTCGTCGTTGTCGTTGTCGTCTCCCTCGTTTAAGTCAATGATAGGAACTTCGTTCAACTTTTCGCTCCTCATCATCGATCCTCTGTCTCTTCCTCTGCTTCCTCCTCCCCTTCCTCCTGTAGACCGCCAGCTGTGAATTGAAATGGATTGAGAATTTATTAATAATTGAAACAAAGGTATTATTCGCAATGTCAATATTGTTAAGGATTTAAATTTTTTTTAATTACGACATTTCATAAATTATGGTGGAGTAACACAGTCATGCTTTTACAATGATAGCGTCAACAATGTCATATTGTTTCTGATGGTGGTGGTAGTGGTGTTAGTGGTTGTGGTGATGGTAGTGGTGTTAGTGGTTGTGGTGGTGGTAGTGGTGTTAGTGGTTGTGGTGATGGTAGTGGTGTTAGTGGCTGTGGTGATGGTAGTGGTGTTAGTGGTTGTGGTGGTGGGTGGTGTTAGTGGTTGTGGTGATGGTAGTGGTGTTAGTGGTTGTGGTGATGTTAGTGGTGTTAGTGGTTGTGGTGATGGTAGTGGTGGTGGTTGCTCCGGTAATGATAGATCTGCCAACATAATTCAGTGGACCTCTACAGTAGAAGAAACAATAGGCCTACATATAGCAATACAAAGAAAAATATAAAGAAAAATACAAAGAACAATACAAAGAACAATACAAAGAACAATACAGCAATCACAGAATAATCATTTACAGACTTCCAGTTTTCGCAGCTGCTTTGAAGCTGCCTTCATATGCAATAGCTGCATCTGACCCAAACATCTGATTGAACTGGTTTAATAAGCGTCACTATATATGCTTCACAGCGGCACTGACGGTAAATTAGAGATTATGAAGAATAGGCCTACATAATACAAGAAACAGCGATTTAAAGGTGTCTATATGAAGTTTTAAGCGCTTTTTACAAAATTTAATACTATCATCTCGCGAAGTAATATTTATGCTGCTAACTCTAATAATTATTGAACCGAATACTAATGCTCGAATTCATTTTACCGCTCAAGTATCGCCTTAAAGCCTAGTTATAGGTGCTTGTTTTCACTATTTTAAACCTCTAGCCTAAATGCTTGCTATATACGGCACAATATTGAAGTTCATCACAGAAGTGCTATACCCTGCTCACTATGATCTGAAATGTTCTTATTGTACCGCACATTGATTTGTATGAGCAATGCTCATCTTTATTATCTATTGCATATAAGCATGTACCCTGCTTACTTACTTAATCCAGACGAAGGTGATGACGTAGAAGATACAGAGGCAGATGCTGATGGAGATGATGACAATTGATGTAACAATGAGAGCCAGATATGAATCCTTCAAGCTCTGAATCCTTTCACCTCCATCTGTTCCACCTTCACAAATACAAATCACACAACAGATGCATTATAATAATTATGATAGATATTAAATATAAATTACATTTGCTAATAAGTGATCTCGATTTCACCGTCGGTGTTTCATTCAAAAGGCACCAACTGCATCAGACTGCGTACGGTATCACACTGTGGCTGCCACTCGACATTTATTGTAGCGTCTGTGATAGGGTCACCACGCTTACTCAAGAAATACTGATCAGAAATAACCATGCTCCTTACATGTATGTACAGTAACCTGTCACATGATCGCAACTATCTATAACCATTTTCAGGAACATTTATATAAACATTCACATGTGACACCGTTCACACCTCTCCCACTTTGCATTCATGTCTTTTCTGCGTTGCGTCAAACTTATCCCACATTGTCTTACGCTACAACTTCTTTAAATATTCGCGCCTTCACCATTCTGTTTTGCGTTCCTTCAACTTCATATTTTGCGCCAAAATCGCTTTGTCTCACGCCAATCCCACTCTTTGTACGCCCCTCCCACTTTGTTTTACGCTCCTTCAACTTTGTTTTACGCCCCTCCCACTTTGTGTTACGTCCCTCCCACTTTGCTGTAGCCTATCCCACTTTCTGTAAGTCCCACCCACTTTATTCCATGCTTCTCCCACTTCATTTTAAACTCTGTTCAATTTGTTTTACACCCCACCATATTTGTTTTACGTCCTCTCTTTGTTGTGCGCTCCGCCTATATTTTAGACAGTAAAAATACAATTAGCCTATTGGTCAGTGTGTGTCAGGCTAATTACATTGATGAGTGTCCATTGGCTGGCACGTGTAGCTGAACTGTGAATCAAGACTTGAGAAGGAAACAACGCAAGTGAATCTCTTTCTAGATGAAGCCACGAGTTGAGACGTGGCTGTGGAATTGTTCTGTTCGTAATGGGATGGTGAAATGTTATCCCTGCGATGACCAGATTCTCTCCAGATCATGACTGGAGATGCGTCACCATTGAACACGATGGAACACGTCAGCGTAACATTGCTCTCTGATTGGCTGTCGCAATCCATCATCTCCTGCCAATCATCTATCGATGAACGGCAAGTGGGCGGAGCTTCTGAAGATTAAAACACAAATCAGTCTCAACGATTGTTTTTGAACTTGAAAATATTGCAACGGTAAGGATTAAGACATTTAGCATTAATAGCCTATTGTACACCGTGATTCAAAAAAGTAAGCCAAATAATTTTTTTTTTTCATATATCTCTAATACACGCTAAAGTTTAAAGATTTATATATTTTTATCCGTTCAACTTTATCTCATGAAAATTTGGAATCATATTCTTGGTCCAATTCTCTAAATATTTGGAATTTTTTAGCGTGATATGTTATCAGGCATTAGAGATATACGAAAAACAATTTGGCTTACTTTTTTGAATCACGGTGTAGAAATAAGAAGAAATGTAAAGGTGTCGAAGAAAAGAAGAGCTGATCGTTTTCTGAACTTTACTCTTTCTAACTTAGAACTGATTGGTCTGTTGAAATTCAAAAAAGACTCCTTCTCTCCGTATCTGTCTTTGTCTGCCTGCCTGTCTGTCTGTCTGTCTGTCTGTCTCTCTCTCTCTCTCTCTCTCTCTCTCTCTGTTTGCTTATTTTTTGCTCTCAGTCTCTCACTCTGTCTCCTTATCTGTGTCTTTGTCCCCATTTTCTAATTTTCTAAGCGTTACAATAACCGAGGCTAGTATAACCGTTAGACAATATTATGACAATTGCAATTAAAAATTAAAAATACTTACCGTAAAAATGGACAAAATAACCAATTAATTGCATTTACAATGGCTAGGTAAGCCCAATTGAAGCATATTTCGTAACCCTTTAAATCCTGATCATCCCCCATGCTACATTGCGCTCTCACCTATTACAGTAAGTTGCACCGTTTCGCCGATCTTTTCCTCTCTTTCATCTGCGCACCTGTAGTTTCCCGCGTCAGACTGTCCACCCGATGCAATCGTCCAAGTGACGGCGACTTCTGTGACATCTGCACGCCATAGGGTGCCTTTGACATCGTCAGTTGAATTCGAGGCAGAGGTCACGAGGGTATAGTTCATGACCTCTGACCTTGGAGGGCGATGGTATAGTAGGTCGGAGGGGTGAGGGCAGATGAATTGAATTGTCTCACCCACTTGCACTACACGATTCTTTGTTAACTGACTCAAAACCACTGCACAGAAGATGATCAGAAGCAAATAGAAAGTGAGACAGATAAACCATCATCCTCATCAGCAGCATCATTTACTTGATCATCACCACCATCATGATCACCATTATAACTGCAATGTATAATTGAGGCAGACTTCCAGTTGCACTTGAACTGCAGCATTGCTCAAATGCAGTCTTCATAACTGGCATCTTCACTTAGGCTTATTATTAGCATTTCTCACTTTATCTTTGCTATAGGCCTAGCTGTTTCATCCAACAATATTCTAAGTTCAAAAGCTTTAGCAGCGGATCAAAAAAAAGGTCATCAACTTTCGGGCAAGTCTGGTTTTTCGGGCAAACATAGCCGCGAACGACAAAAAAGTCATCACTTTATTGCCGGATATATTTTTCGGGCAGAAGTTCAATCTCTGTCCCCCCCCCCCCCCCACTTGTGAAAACTCCCGTACGCCTATGCACATGACCACTTCTCAATAGACAATAATAAATACATATTATGCAACCAAGCCAACATAATCTGTATACATCCCATCTATGGAATGGTATAATAATAGCTTGTTCTCTTTCAGAAAGAATAAGCTTACTGATCATATCTAACAAAATCATTCAGTAAATAAAATCATGGTATATACAGATCTACCCTGCAGTAGGCTACATCAGCTGTTTAATGACAACTATTTCATGACATGCTATACCATCACAATTTTACCTTAAAATGTGTGAAAACGGACCAACTACAGCTGCTGCTGCTTAAAATGTCAACATAGCTGTATTCAATATGAAACAAGTTTCCCATGCAGAAAACCACCCGCCTCTTCGTAGTCTGATGATCAAAGACTGGAGGATGCATAACGGCGCTGTGTCAATTACAATGAGACACGAGACAACACAATGGTCTTAATTGCAATGCGCTACGCAACAGGAAGCCAGTGTAGCGCATCTCTCGCACATGTCCAGTTTTATGCCAATACGTGTGCTGGTTGTAAGAGTGATTTGAGTAGGACCTTCGCGTCTTCTTAAATCTCTTTTAATGATACTGGTTTTCGTTCTAAACAGAACACTGACCTGTTCTAACCCACCCATGACAGGCCTATAGTTCTTAATGCTTGTCCGACTTCAGTTGTTTTAAGTGGCAACACCATTTGGCCTCACTGTATTATAACCCTTGATCTGCCTCAAAACCTGTCAACATTTTTGACTTTGTTCATAGATATATTATCTGCTTTCTACATTTGATTTCTTCGACCTGCTGAATAGCTCCCATGACCCTGACACGTGATCTGCTGAAATTGCATAGCTGACTTGACTTCAATGTGCACTTCGGAGCTCTGTAAGGAGGGCATTAATGAATATTTGTTGGTTCGTATATGCGCAGGAGTAAACCTACATCCTGAGTGTTTGTGCTCTTCAACCTGCATGCAATAATATATATGCTTTGATATATACTTTGATCACATAGTCGTGCGGGAAAGTAGGTCACCATGTCATAGTTTAACGGTGCCATCTCTAACTTGTCAACCAGGTAACCTAGGCCTATAAACACCAAGTACCTACGTCACGACAACCTGAAAAGTAGTCAGGCATAAAGTCCTAAGTTCAGCCCAGGTCTGTTTTTATGAGGACCAGTATAATGACGCAATTCGACAATAAGGCAGTTTAATCCAGTCTTAACGTACAAACGCAAATCGTTCATAGACAACAGTTACTGTGAGGGAGGAGAGTAGGCCTATGCAGCATTATACAGCAGGCCCATTGCACGAGATATTGAACACTTAATGCATTTTTGACCTGCACCAAAGGCCCTCTCTGGTTCAGGTCAAAGGTGATCAGATGTGAATATAGTGTCCAACCTCAGAGCAACTTTGCTTAACTCACAATCCGGTAACCATAATTATTATGTCTAACATAACGAGTGTCTGATGACGAGTGTCTGATGACTGCATCCATCTTGAACAGTTCACAAAATGTTTTCTGTTCCAATGAAGACATTTGCTCGATGACCTCTCTTCCAGGTGGCCGGACCGCAGCGCACGAGGAGGTTTTCTTCGATCATGAAAATAATCTAATCGCTTGGGTTTCTAAAACCGTATAGTAAACTTACAACGGCCTAGAGATTTTAGCAGATAGTTCACATCCAAGAGAAATAAACTCACCTCCGAATGTGGCCACAAACAACAATGCGGATATAATAGATAGGCCTATCCTTTGTATCATGATCGACCTGCAATAATATTGTTTCGGCTAATACGATCAAGTATTATTTTGTTCATTGATTTATCATCGATTTATTCATAATATAGCCTACCACCGTCGATTTAATTCTTAATAATTGGCTTAACGCATTTTAGATTCGGATGCGAGCGGCATCTGATAAAATTCAAATGAGAGTCAATGAACTGTGCATTATATTGTATTATGATGGCAGTGAGTCGGATCAATATTATTACGACAGCTGCTCAAACAGAAAAGCATCGAGACAGTCTGTGATCGTAGACATTGGAAAACAATCGCATTATACGGAAAGCACCTATTAGCATATCATTCTATTATCCTATTATCCGATTGGTTGAAACCCTCGCCATGTGGTGCTACGAGTACGGATTTGACCCCGGTCCTCAGAGATGGTTAATATACTGTATTGGGAAGTTCATGCTTAGTGGCGTTTAATACACGAGTAATAATAGTATAATAATACGACACTCGCCTTAGTAGGTCTACATGTAGCTGTTCCGATTCCTCTAATCCTATAAATTTCCGAAATAAAAGCAAAAAATAATAATCGCGTTGGATATAGTTAACTAATGTATTGCAGATCGATCGCAATGTTTTCTTTCAGAATCCACATCTTCAATCTTGGGAACATCACAGCATTGATTAAAAAAGGCCAACGCCTTAGGCATATGCATGTAGGCCTACTCAGTATCAATGTTTGATAACAATGTTCCTCTTTCTTTATAGCACAACCACACTATGGTTAATTTGCAACAACAAGTTTATTTTACATCAAGACCTTGTTAAATCATTTCCCTGATTCAATCCTCCATGCATGCAATTAAAAGTTTTAAAAGATATAAAAAACATCAGACATCGCTAAAACATTTTAACAAATACTGCAAACAGTTTTCCGTATTTCAAAATGACATAAAAAACATCAGAATCCGTAACGCAAAATTCAGAGTCAACACAAAGAAAATTGACCAAAATATGTTCGTCAGAATCAATGCTCAAAATTAAAATTCTCAAAATGCGATCATTGTTTAAAAACCAACGGCTAAAATGTTATTATACAAACGCGGAAAATATTCTACAACGCGATAAACTAACCTTCAGAAGTTGCGCACATCATCCGGATGTAATTTCAATACATTAAAACGCAATTCCTGTAGAATACCACAATAGCGGAAGACTAACCTAATAGAAGGTCATTTTAACATTTTAGGATCAGTCCATTAAAATACTATTCAGTAAAAACTAAATAGCAGAATTCAATAGATCAGACCATTCCAGTGGGTCTCACGGTCTCCCATGATTCACCTCAATGACCTACCACAACATCAGATGTGGTTCAGATGTGGTTCGATGACCTACCACAACATCAGATGTGGTTCAGTTGTGGTTCAGATGTGGTTCAGATGTGGCTCAGATGTGGTTCAGATGTGGTTCAGATGTGGTTCAGATGTGGTTCAGATGTGGTTCAGATGTGGTTCAGATGTGGTTCAGATGTGGTTCAGATGTGATTCGGATGTGGTTCAGATGTGGCTCAGATGTCGCATAAGACATGGAAGTAGAACCTCGCGAACTGACCTCCAGACACGGTTGACCTACTCCAAGGAACAATGACGGAATTCGTGAACTCGAATCGAACCCCTGTCGCCCAGCATCTCGAGTGACCATCAACTCCGATCGACTCTGGCAAGTGACCCTCCTGCGTCACCGTCACAGTGTAGACCCTCTTCGCCTTCGCCAGCCACAGTCGGTCCTCCTCGAAGTAGATCTTAGCCGTCTGGACCGTTCGGTTGTTGTATGGTGCGGGATAGATGGTCACGCTGTACTTGCGAAGTCTGTGGTTTCCCTCGTGCACCTCGATATCAGCGTCGTATGATGTGGTCAGCTGTGCTGTGTAGATTTCGACTCCAGTGATCAGAACGTCCTTCGTGCATGTGAAGCTGATTGAATCGGGTGAAGTCTTGCCTGGTTTCGTCGATCCTCTCAGGTGATTTGTTCTGGCGTCATTGAAACGATCAATGTAGCTTTCCATCGGTCGTCTCCTCTTCCTCTTCACTTGATGATGTTGTTGTCGGGTCTTTCCACGACTGCTGCCTCCTCCAATGACATTCAACGCAATACCATCGTCGTCTTCAGAATGACAAATGATCGACTCAAAGTCGATTCGTGGAATGCTTGAGAAGTCGATGCCGTTGATGATTCCGTTGAGTTGTCTTGCTACAACCTCATCTTCACTCAGGTGTGTCCATTCGGGTTTCAGCGGCTGGTGTTTGGCCCACCGGATGCATCCGTTCCAGATGACCGATTCCTTTGCCACGGAGCACTTCATCTCTGCGAACCGCTGCACTGTCTTCCTGTCCAAAGAGAGGAATCCTTCTGTCCGAATCACATTCTCCGTTGCCCAGTGGATGATCTGCCAGCACCTCCGTTCCAGCTTCTTCTCGTCGTGGATGACGCAGGTGGCCAGAGCGTGGCAGACGTTCTCGACGCTCAGGCGGTTCTTCAGGTACTGAGAGCACTGAACGGACAGTCTGGTTATGATGTACATGTGAGCAAGTTCCATCAGCGGAAGAATCGTCTGATCAGTCGCCTTCAGAATATCAGTGTAGATGAATCTAATCAAAACAAAACAAAACGTAACACAATTGGTAACCTCAAATATTGTGACAATGGTGTCCTATCATAATCAATTTTCGGTCCCGATAATTAAATCAGAATTTGTACAGTCCCTTCCTCTTTTAAGACCCCTACCTACAGGCACTCGAACCCAGGCCAGGCAGAAAAAGCAGTCTTAGGCAGCAAATGGAACTGATAGCAGTGAGAGCACACGAAGACTTGCATTAATCAGAGGAATCTCACTCCATATTGTTGGAAGACAACAGTACTATCTTGTTTGGATAGAATAGACGTTTCCCTGGATAAGCCTACCACCGATTCATTGGCCTAACTGTTGTTTGGGTCCATATTATAATCGTCGTTTTTTCGGTATTGTCAACATATTGACGGTCATTAAAACATAACGAAAACAACTCTTTTGTTATCTACCAGCGACATTAAACTAGAGCACAATGCAAAGTTCGTATGTGGCGGAAGGGCAGCGAAGTATGAAGGACTTAGAGGGGGAGGGAGAAGAGAAGGGGCTGTCAATGGGGTGGTGGTTGGACACCGTTTGACAGGTAAACCAGTATGATTGCATTATGTGACACATGCAATAATTACGTAAATAGTCATGTGGGCCTGCGCAAAAGGTGACAGCCCTACCGTAACAATTGAAAGAAAATTCCAGATAAATTAAATTATTGACCTGTATTATGATTACGACTTGATTGGCTTTGCATTGACAACGGTTGGTGTCTTTGCGCATACGATGCAATCGGCGCATTAGAAGTTACTACCGGGCACTTGTGGGGCGCGGTGATGTGGAACCTCCTTCCATCTCTGATCATGGCCTTGTCCTCTACAACGTTCCTTTCCTCTCCGTTCAACCTACGTACGCCCTTCGTCACTCCCGTGGATGGAGGAACTTAAACCGGGACGCTTTCCGTACTGGATTACTCAACAGCCCTCTCTGCGCTGACCTGTCTTCACGGGTGGACGATTCTACTGACGAGCTCTTCGACCTCTACGATGCGACGGTTCTTCCTCTCATCGACTCCCTCCTTCCGGTCCGTTCGCACCGGATCCGTCATCGACCGCTAGTACCCTGGTTCGACGCTCACTGTCGTGCTCTGCGTCGGGAAGTTAGACGTCTGGAGCGTCGATATCGCCGCTCTCGCGACCCAGCTGACCGCCTCACCTGGATCCATCGCCTTCGGAAGATGCACAGCGACTTTCGTACCAGGGAAACGCAATACTGGGAGGAGCTGGTCGTTCGAGACGGACATAGCCCGCGCCGGTTGTGGTCGGCTCTCGCCAGGATTCTCGGCCGCTCTGCTGCTTCTCGCACCCCTCCGTCGTCAGATTTCACGGCCGACGACTACCTGGACTTTATGACGGAGAAGATCGCCGCGACTCGTCGGTCAACGGAGGGTTCTCCGCCTCCGTCTTTCCCTCCTTCAACTTCATCTGCCACCCTCAACGAATGGCAGCCGCTACAGCCTGACGCTCTCAGACGCCTCATCGAAAGTTCCACGTCGAAGTCTTGCGAGTTGGATATTCTTCCGCCATTTATAGTTAAAGAGTTTTTAGACGAGTTCTAGCCTTTTTTGCTGTTACTATGCAATTCTTCATTGGCCCAGGGTTCTGTTCCAGCTCAGCACAAAAGAGCTGTTGTTTTTCCTTCTCTCAAGCGCCAGGGTCTAGACCCTAGCACCCCCTCCAACTATCGTCCCATCTCTAATCTCTCCTTTCTTTCCAAACTCCTGGAAAAATGTGTCTCGATCCAGCTAGTGGACTACCTTGAAACCAATTCACTAATGCCCTCACTCAAATCTGGCTTTAGGAAAATAATACCATTCTACTGAGTCTCTTATCACTCGCTTACTTGCTGACGTCTTTGCAGCAACTGACCAAAGTCACATCACCTTGCTTGCTCTGTTTGACGTTAGTGCAGCGTTCGACACTGTCGACCACGCCATACTCCTCGAGCGTCTCTCTAAATCCTTCGGCATTGGCGACTCTGCCCTTCTCTGGTTCAGTTCTTTCCTCTCAGACTGCTCCTTATCTGTGATCTTTGGGTCCACACGCTCTGCCTGGTCCCCTGTTCCATACGGCTTGCCTCAAGGCTCGGTCCTGGCACCGCTTCTTTACATACTCTACACCGCAGATCTACCACTCATACTCTCCCTCAAGGGTGCTTCGGCTCATCAATACGCTGATGATACGCAAGCCTTTGTCATGGCCCGTCCAGTACAGCTGCCTCACTGGTTGCCACTATTCTTGATGCCACCTCGGTCCTCGGCCCTAGACCAGTGGATGTCCTCCAACCGTCTCCGCCTGAATTCTGAAAAAACCCAATACATCTGGCTTGGAGGCCGAGCCCAGCTTGCGAAGATCGACATGGAGCTCCTCCGTACTTTGTTTCCTGATGTCCATTTCTCTCCCACAGTTCGTGACTTGGGTTTCACTCTGGATTCAGCCCTTTCTTTCTCGGACCATGTCAACCGTGTCTCACGTACATGTCTCTACCACCTACGCTAGCTGCGAACTATTCGCCATTCACTCTCTCCGCAAGCTGTTAAGGCGCTTGTTCATGCCCTGATCTGCTCTAGGGTTGACTTTGGGAACTCTGCTTACGCCGGTCTCTCCTCACTCAACCTTTCCAAACTTCAGACAATTCTAAATGCTGCTGCTCGCCTAATTGCCGGTCTTCCCAAGTTCTCTCATATTTCTGTCTTTATTCGGGACACTCTCCACTGGCTTCCTGTACCACAGCGCATCGAGTTTAAGATTCTGACACTCATGCGCAATTCTCTTCTTGAGGTAGCTCCCTCTCACCTCCGTTCTCTCTGCATCCCGGTCTCCTCTCTCCCCGGCCGCTCTGCCCTTCGCTCGGCAGCCAGCGGCCTCCTTGTCGTGCCTCGCATGCGTGGAGCCACTGCCCAGTCCAGAAGCTTTGCTTATGCTGGCCCATCCTACTGGAACCGTCTTCCTCACAAACTTCGTCTTGAGCTTCTTAGTCTCTCTCTCCCTTTGTTTAGGAAACGCCTGAAGACTATGCTATTCGTTAGCGGCAGTGCTAACTAGGGTCGGGAGCGCTACTGAATCTGTGAGCGGCGCTATATAAATGTTCAAATACAATACAATACAAATGTAGTGGATATGTTCGTTGCCGGAGGGCTGCAGGTTCGAATCTACCTCAGGTCGCCGCGTAGGGACCTTGGGCATGTCCTTCATTTTGCAATTGCTCAGCGCTTTGGCGTGAAACTCCGATGCAGTGTCCACGCTGTTAGTAGTCGCAAGCTCCTCTGAGTAGTGTACTTGAAGGGGCGCTATAACAAGTGCACATACAAACAAACTTGCAATCACATTCGTCTACTCTACGTAGACTCACTCGAGCATCTGAAAGAAGACGTCGGGGTGCGCATGCGCAATGCTGACCACATTCGTCCAGCTCTCCTTCATTCCGCTCTCGAACATGGCTCTGAAGACGGGACTGCTGGCCGCCAGCAGGGCCTTGTGGGCCCCGATCGACACCGTCTCCCGCCCGTCTCCGCCCGCCCCTTCCGTCCCGTCTTCGGCTGCGGCTGCTGGAGGGGACGACCGCGGCTGAGGAGGGAGGAACTGGAAGGTGACGTCCGTGTAAAGTCCTCCGTTGTCGATCGTGTATCGATTCCTGACCGACACTGAAGCGTCGTATGGCCAACCGACGGCAGAAGGGGGTCGACTCCTACTGTGGCTGCTGCTGCTGCTGCTCCCGATGGGCTTAGGGTGAGAGTGCGGTGGTTTGCTCTTCTGAGATGACCCCTCTAGAGACATTCGCGAGAAGAAGAAGAAAACAAGTTGCTTAATATTATAATGCATTGCAATGCAAAAGAAATTAATGTTATTCAATGAATTCATTTGGATTGGTGCAATACAGTTCTAACGCTATGGCAAAGCCGTTTGCAAAATAATTAATTTTCAACAATAAATTCATTCAGACCAGTGCAATACAGTGCTATGCTCTGCAATGACCATTTGCTACACCTTTCTACATGTAGGAACTAGGCTTGTAGATTGCTATCCTTGTCTGTGTTTTCCTATTCGTTGCTACACTACTTGTACGCCATTTGACAACGTCTATTTGCAAGTTCAAAATAATTCGGGAGTCGGACTACGAGGAAATCTTGCCATAATATTCACAAAGCTTATAGCTTTCTCTAAGTTATCTGTTGCCCACTGACCTATTTTCTTTCTCCATAAAACGACCTTGAAACATGAGACATTATTCAAGTCACAACGTTGTTTAATGCATGCGATTCATTAAACGAAAGAGACCCTTATGAGCCCGTACAGCGTGCAGTAAGGTAAATACGGTATAATAGAGAGACACTGGACATATTATACATGTTACAGTATGGCTTGGTAGTAACTGTTGGTACACACAGAAATATACGACTCATTATGGTGTGAATTATAGCCTACATGCAAAGAGGTGCAACCACAATCTCATTCGAAGTATCTCCCTTCTATTAAATCTGGTCAGGTCAAACAAGAACCAGTTTTAGGCCTATCAATGGCAGACAGCAATTAACTCAACCGACGGACTCGTCCTTGATAACAATTCACTCCGTATAAGCAGTGTGTCTGTTGTAAAAACGATTGTTTACAATGGTGTTCACACAATGTTCATTACAAGCTGAGAACAAAACAAACCGTTTTGTTTTATTGCAGGTAATAATTACGTGGATTCAGTCAATAATAATATAGTTCCATGAAATATTTATTATAGAGAACAAAACTGTAGTAGTCGTTTGAACAAACACTGACATTATGAAGTGTTAGCGACTTCATTTTCTCGGCCTCGGTATACACGAGGACGGTGGTGGCCAGTCCTCTCCCTCGACGTCTCAACCTCCCACCTACAGTGTACGGTCAGTGTATTCATTGCAACCGAATTGGCATCGGGGAGGGATGGCGCAGATGGGGTAGGCATCTCAAAATAAATTTTCTGCTATCGTGGTCGTTTGAACCTTCGTCCCATTACTGTGAATTTCCTTCTAGTAGACCCGTTGATTTTTTCGTCCATACTAGACGAGTAGGCCTACCTGCAGCGAAATAGGGCCTAACACATCGTCTAGCAACTTTAGGCTACACATTACATTACACAATATAGGCTAATTATATTACGTAGCCGTTTACTGCGGGTATATTAGCCACAGTCTTAAACACAGAGGCCTACATGTATATTGTATAAACACAGGACATTTTCAAATAAGGCCATTGGAGTTGTCAGAATGTACATCTCGTTCGGAATAGATGGGATGGGCTGGTCGTTCAAAATGTCTGTAGTCTAAATTAAACTGCAAAACTATCAATGCTAATACGACTAGCCCAGTATGACATTCGACGATAAAATGGTCCACTAACTCATTCTGGTGTTTCGCCCTTCAATTATTTTCTTCCGTGGAGCGAGTATAATTCTGAAGACTTTAAACGCACGTCGACTGAAACTGACCAGAAACTCTCCTACCACGCGCGCACACACACACACACACACACACCTATCTCTGTCTCTCCTGTTAAACCTGGCGCCGTTCCGAAATAACCAAACAGAGGCATCTGGGTAAAAACTAATGGCATCGCTATAATTGAACAAGAGGATAAGCCGTCCTTGTTTTATAGCGCATTTATGCTGAACGTGTTTCTAGTTTTTAGAATATCAGTTGTGTGTGATTGTGCCGAATAAGAAGTCTCTCCAGTTTGTTCACGAGATTTGTGTCGTCAGAGGAATTGAGGTCAGGAATAAAAGTTGTTAAAGCCAGAATTCACGTACTAGGTCCTGATCCATGGGCGCCCGCAGGATTTTTTGCAGGGGGGGTCAGTCAAGACCGTGAGACTTAAGTTTACCTAATTCATAAGTATCCGACTTTAGTTGTAGTCGGCCAGTAATAATTATGATATTTAATTGGCCCATACCAATAGTTAACGACTAAATCCCTTATTGACAATTAATCTACCCTAATGTTTTCGAGTGTCAGTCGCTGAAAAGGAACTGTAATCGGCGTTCATCCCTTACAAAGATGTCGGTTACTTTCTCCATAAATTCAGTCTTGTTCCAAGGCACCAATCATACAGTCCTGTTCTCTCGAATAGTTCCACTACTAAGAGAAACAGGAGCTTAATTCGAGCTTAATAGGAGCAAGTTTATCCCGTCATTCAAGCTTAAATCTCTGCTTTAATATATTCATCTAGCGGTGATTCAAGCTTAAATCTCTGCTTTAATATATTCATCTAGCGGTGATTAGCGTAATCGATTAACGCGAGACCACGCCCACAAATCATTAGCTGGATCGCTGACAGCGGAGGCTTGACCGCTCGAGTGGCTTAAATAGCGGCAATAATTATCGTGAAGCAGGCCCGCTCTATCTCTGTTCGTAATCAGTAGTAGTAGCAGTGTCAGTGGTAGTGGGCTACCTATTATGATTATTAAGATTGATAATGCTGCTGCTGCATTAATTAATTTATTATTTCATTCATTATTCATTCATTCATTGCGCAAATTAAAGTGGTGCCAGCGTGTCTCTCCTTCTCACATTACACCAATCTCCGGTCTTTTTCGCATTCTTCATGCTTCTTATTGCCCTACCATAATATTTAGAGTTCACTGTTATAGTTAAGCGCTACCGTAACTAGTTATAATATGCTTAAATCCTCCAGTTTGATAGCTTGAGGCTTCATACTTCAATCGACATAGAAACTGTCGACTAGCACTATTATCCGCCCAAAACATTGAATAATTATAGCAATCTGCAGCAATTGATGATTTTTACAACCTAATTTGCATCAACGTTAAACAGCAGCTAACGCCATTCGTACATATTTTAATGTTTGCATTTATGCATCTGCATGTATGTATGTATGTATGTATGTATGTATGTATGTATGTATGTATGTATGTATGTATGTATGTATGTATGTATGTATGTATGTATGTATGTATGTATGTATGTATGTATGTATGTATGTATGTATGTATGTATGTATGTATGTATGTATGTATGTATGTATGTATGTATGTATGTATGTATGTATGTATGTATGTATGTATGTATGTATGTATGTATGTATGTATGTATGTATGTATGTATGTATGTATGTATGTATGTATGTATGTATGTATGTATGTATGTATGCATGCATGCATGCATGCATGCATGCATGCATGCATGCATGTATGTATGTATGTATGTATGTATGTATGTATGTATGTATGTATGCATGCATGCATGTCTCTATACCATGTACTAACTTGCATGTACTGCATGCATGTGCTAATAGCCCTCCCTTCCCTCAGACACTTCAGAGATAGTGCACATGGAGATTGGTCTAATGATCGGCCAAAATTAATGATCCTTTTGTACGCTCAGTGGCTTGCCCAGCGCCTTGATCACCCGTCGTGATGGGGTAAATAGTGTTGTAGTACGGTTTCCGTGTATACAGGTCCTGGCGCTGCGGGTTTCACTCTTTGCCTTTCCTCCCTCATTCCTTTCCCTTTCTCATACCCTCGTATTCGCGCCTATGTTTGTAACCATAACAGGCAGTCATCATGTCATAGTTCTTCTCTCTTTGCCTTCATTGCATCATTCTTCTTCCAATTCATATAGGCATAGAAATGGACAGAGACTGAAGCATAGAGAGAAACAGAGGCATGCATTGGGACAAAACAGAGGCATTTTGTAGGGACAGAGACAAAGAAATGGATGGGGACAAAAGATAAAGGCTTAGAAAGAGACATGGATGGGGACAGAGACAGAGGCATAGAAATTGATAGAAACAAATGCATAGAAATGGGGATACAGAGGCATAGACAGAACAGAAGCAAAGGCATGGATAGGGACAGAGACAGAGACAGAGGCATAGAAATGGACAGAAACAGAGGCATAGAAAGGGTGAGAACAGAAACATAGAGTAGAACACAGACAAAGGCCTGAATGGGGACAGAGACAAAGCATATAATCGGGACCAACTGCATAGAACAGTCTTCCTGACCATGTGAAGATGGCACCATCTGTGGAGACATTTAAATCCAGTCTCAAAACTTACCTATTTAAACAATCGTATAATTATTGACAGTAACATGTGATCCCGTGTACAGCGCCCTTTCCTTCGGCCTCGGCTGAGCTACGGCGCTATAAAAATCGTCTTATTATTATATAAAGGGATAGAGACAGAGACATAGAAAGGGATAGAGACAGAGGCGTAGAGACGGTCACAGACACAGGCATTAAGGCGTCATAGACAGAGGATAAACCAGAAATATTGACAGAAGCACAGTGTGGTCTGAGACAGAAGCATAGAGAGAGAGAAATCCTCATCTTTGTCCATTTGTATGTCTGCTGCCAATTCTTTGTGTGTCTTTCATATCAACCATCATAGTTCCCCCCCCCCATGTGCAGGGAGCAATCATGTCAAAGCCCCGTGAGTTCAAGGCTCCCTAGGGCTCCCATAATGACGTGGTCATTAGTTTGCTACATCTGCGGTTTTCCGCGTAAAGTTCTTTGTGAGTCATTTTCACTAAATGACTTCCCTGCCTCATTCTTCCTCCCTTTCTCTTGCCTTCCAATACATACAGACATACATACATACATACATACATACATACATACATACATACATACATACATACATACATACATACATACATACATACATACATACATACAGACATACATACATACATACGTACGTACGTACGTACGTACGTACGCACATACATACATACATACATACATACATACATACATACATACATACATACATACATACATACTTACATACATACATACATACATACATACATACATACATACATACATACATACATACATACATACATACACACACACACACACACATACATACATACATACATACATACATAGATGTAAAAAACGATGAAAATAAAATAAAAAACGGTAAAAAACGACGTTTTTTTCAAAAAAATAAAAAACGACAAAAAAACGATAAAAAACGGAAACGGAAAATAATTTGACTTTGCTACATCTAAAACCGCATTTTACCCTTGAAAACCTTGATTAGGAACCTACTACACGCAGGCTATCTCTTAAATGATGATGTTAAACGATAAAATAATGACTTTAGTTAGCTGAATCCTTGAGAGTTGGCGGAAAACATAAGGAATATCAGAATAAATTAAAATTAAGTGAAATAATAACAGAAAGTAAATGAATAAATAAAGATAAAGAAATAATAATAAAACGATAAAAAACGATTGGAAAAATAAAAAACCAAAAAAACGACGTTTTTTGGGAGAGAATAAAAAACGGAAAAAAACGTTTTTTACAACTATGCATACATACATACATACATACATACATACATACATACATACATACATACATACATACATACATACATACATACATACATACATACATACATACATACATACATATACCCATTCATACATCGTGTTATTTTTTGGCTGCGTTATCACTTTCAGATCACTTTGTTTGCTGTAGTGACTGTTAACATCATAGGCCGCATGCTTTTGTGCAAGACTTGTCTTGTTAAAGCGTGTTACAAATAATAAATTGTATTGTAAATTTTATACATGCATACAGAATACAGAATATATATTCATATCTATGTATATATTTACATACATATACATACATGTACATATGCATGTATATATGCATGTATAATTGTATATGTATAATTGTATATATTATATGTACATAATTACGCGAATACACATGTGCATACAGATATGGATATATGCATGCATATATCAGGCGCGGATTCAGGGGGGCAGAGCCGGCGTACGCCCCCCTAAACCTGCAGAAATGTTCTAAAGCTAAACTAACATACATGTAAAACTAAAATAATTGCAATTTAGCCTACGATTTGGAGATCTTGCAAAGCAAGCAATTCGTGGTCTACATGATTGTAAGTCTCATTCCATGCATCTAATGTTTAAAACATCGACGCACTCACTGCTGATGGTATACTTCATTACTATCATGATGAGCTGCCTTCTCCGAATTCTTTTCATCAAGAGTTAAAGCTATGGCAGCAGATGTGGAGAAACGCTAACAGCACACCAAGCACCCTGTCGGACACCCTCGCTGACAGCCGCTCCCGTTGTATTATGTATCCAAATATTACCACAATAGTTCACATTTTGCTGCTCACTTCTGTCACGGCTTGCAGTGTTGAGCGAGCAAATTCTAGTCTGCGATTTGTGAAGTTGTGTTTCCAAAGTACAATGAACGAGGACTCATTTTATTGTTTGTCCACAAGGACATCAAGTTAGACATTGATGACAATCTCAATGTCTACGCCAGAAAGCATCCAAGGAGAATGACACTGTTAACCCACTGGCATGTGACACTTAATTATTTTTTTTGGGGGGGGGGGGGGGGTCAAGGGTTGCATGATCAAAACCGATAACTGATTTATAATCGTTTCACTGTTAACCTTCAGTGGACACCAGTGGTTTTATATGAGAAACTATATATTTGTTTAAAGTTCCATGACATTTTCTATAAAAAGGATCATTATAGTTTTGCATGATCTAATTTCATACATATCAATGGCGGCGACAGGAGAGGGCTATAGGGGGGCTAAGCCTTCCTAAACGTGGCTCATCCCCCCAAAAAGCTGAAAATGTCTAAAACGGCTTACTTCGTAATAAGGAAACTAGACAATGACCAACGGCAACGAAATCAACCATAAAAATTATTATTATAGTGTAGATGCTTATGCCATTGGCGGCACCAGGGGAGTGGTCATGGGGTTAAGCCCCTAAATGTGACTCAGCCTCATCCCAAAGCAAAAAACAATGAATGTCCATGTATCGGCTTAAAAGTTATTATTATCATCTTATTTTCGGACCTCAACTGCGGCGGACGGTCATACATCGACTCACACGTGAAACATCAATTGCGACTGGGCTCGACTACCGGACATCGACTCTCTCTGCCACTTAACACTAGTCTGCAACTCTGCAAAACGACTTCTTATTTGAGTTTTCGTGATTTTATCGTTCAGAAATAGCTGGCAAAAAAAGCCTAAAAATGGCTGTAGTTGAAGTCAACAGAGCTTTAAAAAAATGCGTTGGTGGCTGGGGCTCCGCCCCAGACCCCGCTGGGGGAGCTTACGACGCTCCCCCAGACCCCCTAGTCGGTATGGGCTTCGTGCCTTCGGCACTCGCAGCTTCGCGCCTTCGGCGCGACATAAAATTTTTGCTATAGGCCCAGTTGGCTTCAGCCCCCAACCTGAGATCCTGGCGCCGCCACTCATATATATATATTTACGGGTTTGGATTGGTAGTATTTACGCCCCCCTAACCAGAAATCCTGGATCCGCCCCTGTATATTATATGTAAGTGTACATACATATATATAATTTTATATGTGCATTTATATACATATATAGGCCTACGTTTAAACATGCAGGCATGTATATATGTATATATATATATGTTCAATTGTATGTACATGTATACAATATTAGAGTAATGGTTAACACGCTGGCCAAGAGTCCGAGAGGTAGCAGGTTCGAGCCTCCGTTGGGCGGATTTGATTTGTAGGCTGCTATTAGCGCCATTATAATTGCTAAGCTGTCTGCTCAGTTGGTAGTTAAGTTTAATTAAGATTACTGCATAACTTGTAAATGTAAAGCGCAGTGCGTCTTGCAGACGTTTCATTAAAGAAAAGATATTATTATATTATTATTATATATACACACATGTATTGTATACATTATATATGTATATACATATACATGTATGTATGTATACATTACATGTATATGTATATGCATAGGCTATATACCGCTGTTCATGTGTGTATACGTATATATGTATATACAAGATTATACAAATGCATACATATAATGTGTGTATATGGGTGTATGTATGTATATGAATATTTATATAGCGCCCTAACAAGAATCTGACGAAGGCGCTATAGGCCTATGTGTAGCTTATATAGGCTCTATATACATGTATGTATGGTAATGTCTGTATATGTATGTATACATGATATATATTTATATTATACATAAGCATATAAATATGCAGAGTTGCAGACGTATAGGCAGACATATATTTATATGTTCATGAATATAATATGTTATAGTCCATTCCTGTTGATGTCGACTTTTGTCGATGCCCACCCGCTGCCCCTATAGTATCGCTTTTTTTGACAACCGCCTCCAAAGTGTTAAGTGCATGTAGCCTACATGTACATGTACGTTAATAACTCTGCCGGACTGTCTGCGAAGAGTCTTCCAATCTCTTTATACATGTACATGTACATGCACGTGTACATGTACATGCACGTGTGCATTGCACATGTATGCAGGGCATGGTCATGTGCAAATGTGCATGTTCATGCACAAGTACAGTAAGCCTATACATATGTACATGTACATGTACCTCAGAGGCCGAGGGTAGTTTACGCTTCGCGACTTAATGGATGGGACCTCAGACGCTAATGATAACTTTAATCCCTAGTGACTCGTCCCATCAGGCATGTTAGCCACGCCCATACCACCCCGATTTTTGCCCCAATGTCCCATGAATCTCGCTTCAATTAAGGGATTTTCTCGCTTCAATTAAGCGCTTTTATCTAAATATTGTTGAAACATTTTTGCCTCAAAGGGATTATTGACGAAAACAGGACTGTACGTACGTACGTAGGCCTATCTAATGGTATCCAAACACCACTGCACCCCACAAAATGCAGTCTCGACAGTTAAAGTAGTGTACACTTGCACTGGTAGCACTTACCGTCACACTTTCCAGCTGATGACTTTCAAACAACTGATAAGCTTGCCTTTATATAGTTTAGAATTTCAAAGAGGCTACGCTATAGACACTGCAGCACACCATTCATTTCTCAATTTCAGGCCATTTCACAATTATTTATAATCCTCCACTGAGGACTCGCTTGTGCAACGGATCTCGACATGAACTGATCTACATAGTCTGTGTTTTCTTTGGCAAGTCCACAAGAATATACATATAGCCTACACGTGTAGGGCCTACATATATATTTATATATATACACATGTATACATAGTTGCCTTAATAAGCAGTTATATACTGTAGGCTATTTTGTCTCTACATGTATGTCTGCTTGGATGATATAAATTATTGCACCTCCCCTTCCATTCCCCGATTTGGAGAAAATCTGTCAACCACCAGATTTGCACATGCTGTATGATAGGCTAGTATTCAGAAGATTCTGTCTCATGCCAGCCTGCCAAGTCTCCAATCTCCACGATTGGTACAATATATCATCAATTCATCATACATCATGTCTTCGAGCCTGCTGACCTTTCCTTACTTAAGGTCAGGACCAGCTTTGAGTCTTTGATCAGCATTATGTAAATAGAAGGAATAGAAACTGATGCACACCAGACGACTATAATGCCAAGTCCACCTATACGGAGTGTCAGGTGAGGAGTTAAACAGAGAGCTAAGGTGGATGATGTTTTAAGTTGAAACGGCGTGGGAGGCAGAGGGAAGTGAAAATCACAACTGCAAACGCTGGTGTCATCCATCAGTACAAGAATGTGTGCGGGAGACTCGTTTGATGAGACCACGATGCACTCGTGCTCTATATGGCTGGCTGTATAGGCCTACCTTGGAAAGGGAATCATGAGGCACAGGGTGTGTATGATGTGCGGATGGGTGGGATCTTGGGTGGGGGCTATATTATACTTCGGCAGAAACAGAAAGCTTGACAGTTGACCTACATCACATAAAGGTTATCAGATGAAATCAATCTAACAATTGGGCCTTGACGGTGGCCGAAGAGCTGACTCTGTTCGTCTCTTCGTCTCCAGTTACATACACATAGGCTCCATCTACATGTAGTGTTGCCCAGTAGGCCTACGTAAAGCTAACTAGAAGATACACAACAAAAGTTGGTGAAGTAAAAGAACACAATGAATGGTGGGCATTCTGTCCAGTTTTGCCGCTATCATTTTTTACAGAAAGAGTGATTATCGATATTTTGTCATGATTTCCAGGGGAGGTCACGCGACCCCCCTTGACCTATGCTGCGGGCGCCCATGTCCTGATCTAGGCCTCCTACAGAATCCAAACCCAAGATGGACAGAAAAGATTAGTGTCACCTGTAGCATAATAGCGAATCTACCAGACACTTTGGGGCTAGTTCTCCACCCTTGATTTTCCGTCCTAGCCCATCTCGCACCCGCCTCTGCGGGGCGGGTTCGCCACCCTTCCGAAATTCCGAGGTAGACGGCGTTTGCGGTGAATTTAGGCGTTTTTTCCTAAACCCGTCCCGCCATAAACATTAAACAATGTCCAAATAGAGTACGTACGACACGGTAAGATATTAATTATCGGCATCTATTGCCATTATCTTAACTGTTAACTTCCGATCAACCGTTCATAATTATAATCAGTGCTTTAATTATTATTTTGCGAAACCACGCGCTATAAGATCCATCTTCAGTAAAAAAATGACATTAAGAAGTGATGACGTCAAAAATCTATGAGTTCGTTGACACTGCCGATGAGCGACGTAAATACTTTGTTAACTCTGGCCAAAATTTAAAATATTCCAAACTCTGGAAATGTGAGATTTTTTGATCGCAACCCCCCTCCCCAATGTTTGTTCTCGGGTGCTAAGAAGTATTTTTGTAAAGTTTGGGAACAATTGGTCGCGTGGACCAGACGATTTTTTTTACTACAAATCTTGTTAGGCCTACATAGGCCTACATACTTTTCTTCTTTATAGGTTTAGATGATATCGTAGGTCACACCTGCACTTTTCTTATTTCAATATGCGTAAAATATTTTGCCTGGCAAAGCCTTAAGATAGTTTAGGGGCCAATTAGGGCCCCGTGACTCCTCTGCCTATAGGGCTCGGATTCTCGTCTGCCCAATATGTTGGCCTACTGACAAGCGTGTATATTAATTTACTCATAATAGGCCCTATGCATGAGCGCGTCTGCGTGTGGGTGTGTTTGCATTTGCCGCGTTGGAGAGTGGGGGGATAGTGTTTTTTATTGGCACACAGAGAAGTGACGACTTTTAAGCGCAGTAGCTGATATATTATTATGCTCGAGTGAATTGTAAAGTATGACTAAAGGGCTTGTTTCGATGCATATCGTAAACAACGCCTCTGTGGCTAACGGCTGAATTCTATGGGCTGCAGAAATATGGGACAAAGAGCAGCCATTGTAGACCAGGCTTGGAATCTGAAAATTACACTGTTAGAAGCAAATCATGTAACAATTTGCTAACCAGTGTTTCTAGACTAATTCGACCCCCCTGAAAACGAAAATCGCGGTTAGCAAGCTGGATTTTTAGCCGTTCCATGGGAAAACAAGATGGCGGACAAATGGCTGCCAATTGCTTCATATAAATAAAAGCAAAGTATTTTATGTGATAGGAGCACGGTTTTAGATTCTAAATTAAGACTATAGGGTCCAAGGAATGCAATGGAATCAAAAACATATATGTAGCACTGCAAGAAAATCAAAATGGCGGACAAAATGGCGGCCAGAATCTTAAATGGCTATAAATGAAGTTCTGTATACAATAGAAACATGACTTCAGAGTCTAAATCAACATTTTCGAGGTCAAGGAATGCGATGGAACAATGGTCAGATATGTAGCTCTACACAAAAACCAATATGGCGGACAAAATGGCGGCCAGAAACTTAAAATGGCTATAGGTTAAGTCATGTATGCAATGGAAACATGATTTCAGGGCCTAAGTCAACAGTTTCGAGGTCAAAGAATGCGATGGAATCAATGTCACATATGTAGCACTGCAAGGAAATCAGAGTGGTGGACAAAATAAGTAAGTAAGTATATACTTTAATGAACCGCCTGCAAACGCACTGCGGTCATACCCTTGAATTGGTTATTAGTGAAGTTCTGTATACCTTATGGAAATATGATTCCAGAATGTAGATGAAAATTTTCCGAGTCAAGGAATGTGATTTAGTTAAAGGCACATTGTATGTTATGTGACACTGCCAGAAAAAAATGGTGGACAACAGCTTTAACTGGCTATAAATGATCTACCGTACTGAATGTATGTGATAGAGACATGACTTCAGATTGGACTAGTTATTGTTTTCTTGGTCAAATAATTCCAAGAAAGTCATATTCTATCTTCTATATACATACCATTGAGCTTCGCAGTGAAATTGTTTAGTGGAAGTACTTTAGTAGCTTATGATTGCACTGCAGTTTAACTATTGCTGGCGCAATATTCATGCTTCAATGTTTCATAACTTGTCCTATCACCTGTTGCAATGTTTCATGACTTGACTGCTATGTATGTAGAGTAGAATTAATTAAGGCATTGTTGCTGTTCCTGCAATTGTACGTAAGTGTACACGGCAAATCACACTTTGATAGCAACAGGGCTCGATGCTATGCTTATTAACTTCTCATGGTTTGCAGATAAACTCTATAATGTGACTGCGGCGCAGGACCAGTACCAGGCCACACTAGTAAAGATTACCTTCTTCCACCGTGCTCCATCCCAATGAGGATGGTGTCTGAGCATCAATATATGGAAGATAGGCTTTTTCCAAATTACAGTTTGTTAATGAGCTTATAGGAGAATTTTTCCAATGTAAAAGGCAAGTGAGAAGTCTCGAAGTAGGTTATTCGTGCATTCTTTCAGTTCATTCCTGCTAAATACCACATCACATCCAGTTATGGCAAGAAAAGCCAATATATTTCTTCATAGTTGCTTGAATTGGATGAACTCCCACTTTGCTGATATTCCCGCCATCACCCAAACATGGTTATATATAAGTCATGCACATCTGACCCGGTAGTAGGCAACACCTTTTCTTCCTTCAAGGAACCACCAGCAACAGCTGCATCAGTATCTCCAAATATCCAAATGTGGCTGTTGAGAGCTGAATGGACAGGAATGAAGCTAGATCAGCTTTGCTTTCAGGCATACCAAGAACATTCAGCCAATTTTCCGACAACGGATTACCGCTATTTCAAAACTCAAAACAGTGACAAAGCTGTGGTTATAGTCACCATTTCTGTATGGCTCCCCTTTTTCTAAGCAATGTCCAGGTCCAGTACCTATCCAAGACAAATATTATTGACCCTCTTGTAGCCAATCGAAAGTACCTTTACATGGGCAACCATTGTATCTGCCAGGTCACCGTATGTCTTCACATCTGAAGGGTCCCTATTGCTTGAAGCATTACGTGTACCATTGCTTGCCCATCAATAATTTTATCTGGAATTGGTTTTATGAATTGCGACACAATTTATTGGGCATATCGCAAAATTTGGTCATATCTCATATTATATGCAGATGTCTTGCATTGGATCCCTTCCCCGCAGCGGATTGCCTACAGAGTCTTTGTGTTGGTTAGGCAATGCTTTGAGGGACTAGTCCATTTTAACTGTAGGAACTCTGTTTTCCAACACGGGTGTCCAGCGTCGATCGACTCTTCGGTTGACGGACCAAGCTGAGCTTCTGTTATTCGACAGCGACGTTCATTCTCTGTGGCTGGTTCCACAACCTGAAATGTCCACCCCTTTTCACAGCACTTGTTATCCATCCATGGGTCACTTCACTCTGTTTCTTACGAATCTAAAAACTGTCCCATGCATTTAGTCGTGGCTATGTCGGGGTTGATACCGAGCAACCTCCCTTGAAGAGACTCTACATAAAATATTAAAAATAATTGCCATGCCTGCCTCTGTTAAAAAGTTGCTGACCGGACAATTTACTTTTCAGTAAGCATCCCATGCCAGTGGTTTTGAGGGAAGCTCATGGCACGATATTGATGCTAGATCCAGATGCCATGCAGATGATGGGATAGTATGCTTGATTCGCTGTGATAATTGTGCTGCATGAAAACTTCGTCGGTCTTCTTTTGAAGAATGCTTTTTGGTTTAAGACTTGCTGAGGGAATTGTGATAATTTGAATGATCATTTCAAGCCAAATAAGGGAACATTGTAGATAAATTCCACAGCACAGGCCCCAGATGCCATCTCGCAAAGACCTGGTAAAAAAACTGAAATCAAATTCCGATTGCATACATGACTTCACTTGTAGCCTTTTTAGGATTCTGGCCGCCATTTTGTCCGCCATCTTGGTTTTCTTGCAGTGCTACATATGTGACATTGGTTTCATCGCATTCTTTGACCTCGAAAATGTTGACTTAGACCCTGAAATCATGATTCCATTGCATACATGACTTAACCTATAGCCATTTTAAGTTTCTGGCGGCCATTTTGTCCGCCATATTGGTTTTTGTGTAGAGCTACGTATATGACCATTGTTCCATCGCATTCCTTGACCTCGAAAATGTTGATTTAGACTCTGAAATCATGTTTCTATTGCATACAGAACTTCATTTATAGCCATTTATGATTCTGGCCGCTATTTTGTCCGCCATTTTGATTTTCTTGCAGTGCTACATATATGCTTTTGATTCCATTGCATTCCTTGGACCCTATAGTCTTAATTTAGAATCTAAAACCGTGTTCCTATCACATAAAATACTTTACTTTTATTTATTTGAAGCAATTGGCAGCCATTTTGTCCGCCATCTTGTTTTCCCATGGAACGGCTAAAAATCCAGCTTGCTAACCGCGATTTTCGTTTTCAGGGGGGTCGAATTAGTCTAGAAACACTGGTTAGCAAATTGTTACATGATTTGCTTCTAACAGTGATTTCTAGGGCTCTTTTAGAATTCCAAGCCTTGTCTATTGGGGCTAAGTCGTGTTTCATCAGAAACTGCCGAAACCAACCAGATGCAATTGGGGTTATCTGACGACAGTCGTGTCACCCTCTGAATGTAGCTGCCTTTCTGTCACGATCAAGTGGCACCTCGCGGATACAAGCACCGACCAGTCGTAACCGCCAGTCTTATACGGTAACTGTAGATCACACAGTCATAGGCCTCTGCGTTGCTTACCTTACGACCAATATTGACGGTGAAACACTTGAAATTATTCGATTTGGATCGACTTCTTTAAAGGACTTCTCTAAAGAACTTTAAAGAACTTGAGCTCGTTTGACCACTGCGACTTCATTATTGCTTCTACATAGGATGAATTAATCTCGAGCAAGAATTAAGAAATAATTAACCCGTTGGAGGTGAGGTGACGCATTGTAACGTTAGAGGTGAGGTGGGGTCTGACAAACCCCAACACATATTTTTATTTTCAAGTCGCGATATCAAATGGAAAACATTAATTTGAGTTAAACTATTCTTCTATGATCAATTATCAACTAAACAGGTGATTATCACGAACAAATATCTGTTTCAATGCTTATTAGATGGCCAGAAGGTGAACCCATCCATTGTGTACTTTGCCCGTGTAAGTTCGGTTTGTATACGAAAATTCGCAATTTCCTTCAAATATACATAAAAATTAAAAAAACTGTTCGTTCAAAATTTCTGAAATTTTGGTAAAGTGTCCGTATTTCATATTCACAGAAGTAGAAAAAATTAATCCAAGCTGGTTTGATGTTTTCCAAACAAAAATTAAAGTTGAATGCCTCTGGGGTGTGACACACCCCACCTCACCTCCAACGGGTTAAACTCAGAACACAGATTCCAAAAGGTAAGATATTATTTCAAAAGATTAAAAATTAAATTGAAGAATTTCAACTGTGATAAAAAATGTTTATAATCTTGAACCAGCTAATCCCGGCATGTGAACCCTCTTCCTCTCTCTTTCTGGTCTTTCTTATCCAGTATTTAAGCTTACAGACTTGGATGTTCAATTGTCCATTAGGCGAGACTGGATTAGATTCCATTTTATGACTGACTTTAGTCTGCACTATGTTTAAGAAACATGTGACTTTTGTACATGCAATGCGTACACCATTGTGTGCGTACAAGAATCTGTATACGCTTTGATAAACAGTCCATTGTCATTGTCAACCGCCGCTATATACAGTGTCACCTGCGTTTAGAGCGGCCAGCCAAGCGAATCTTTGCGTAGTGATGGATCTTTGCGGGGTCCATTGTTTGTAACGCTCGGAAGGTAGTAATATAGGGAGCACGGTTTAGATCCTTTTCTCTGCTGAGATCATAATTGCCCCCTCAATAGAGACAAATAATTCCGCAAGTTCCTCACTCACATTTATTTTTATTGTGTCTGAGCCATCGATATATTCAGTCGTTTGGTCATATACACTTCTAAGACATCCGGAAGACGTTGGGAGTTACATGTATTACAAACAAAGTACGGGAGGCCAGACTAAGATGGTATGGTCACGTGGAGAGGGCATTGGAAGATGACAGCATCAAGAGAGTGCTGAGGGCGGAGGTGGTGGGGCGACGAAGCAGAGGAAGACAGAAAAAGAGATGGATGGGTGCGATCAAACAGGACTTCGAACTTCTCAACCTCAGGAGAGAAGATGCGGCAAACAGAGTTCTGTGGAGAAAACGGATCCGAGTGGCTGACCCCTCTTCCCGTGCGAGGGATTAATTCCAGCCGGAAGAACAAGAAGAAGGTCATATACTAAGCTTTGTTGGCCTACGGAGGGCAGTATCTGATTGGCTTAGATTTGCATTGCATTCTATTTTATCGAAAACAGTTTCATTAGGCTTTATCAACGGTTGTATACAGATGAAACACAGGCATACATCTGCACTGCCCTTCACTCGCAGCGATTGAGACAGCCCGCACCATGCAACAAGCAATGTGGCTCTCACAGATTCGATGTCCTCAAACCGACTCCGCCTCAACGCCCAAAAACCCATTTCATTTGGTTGGGCACTTAGTCTAGGCAACAGCTGGTTAAGCTCGACTTGAGCGTTCTCTCTTCTCAATTCCAATCTATGACTTTTTCTTCCGTGGTGAGTGACCTTGGTGTGCTCCTGGACTCTGAACTCACCCTTGCATCTTATATAGATCAGGTGTGCCGCAGCTGCAAACCAATTGCGTTAGCTCAGGGTCATTGCTCGCTTTCTGACTTCTAAAGCTGCAGATTCTCTTGTCCATGCAATGTCATGCATTTGTGCTGAGCCGCCTTGACTACTGCGCCTCCATTTTTGCTGATCTTCCGCGGTTCAAATTGAGAGGTTGGAGAGGGTCCATCGGGCTGCCGTGCGTCTTATTGGCGGGTTCTCCAAATCTGACCGCGTATCTCAGTATGTGCGCGAGGTCTTGCGCTGGCTTCCTTTCCCGCAGCACATCTAATTCAGGATTGCATCTTCGGTGTGACGATGCTTATCAGGCAGGGCACTCTCTTATCGACAAGAGCTTTTCCTCCCCATTTTTACTTGCATAGGCCGCCGCGAGTGTAGGACATTAGCCCCCCCCCGGACAAAAGCCCCCCCCCCCGATTTTTGCTAGGACATTAGCCCCCCGGACATTAGCCCCCCCTTCTTGTGCAAATCATCGAATAGTGCCGTAACTGATAACTTGTCAATGGCATTGGCATGCATACGAAACTTCTTAGTGTCATTTAGGTTCTAATTGTGTCAGTAGGCATATAGACTTGTATTGAAATGAACGACTGGGAATCGTATGTAGGGCCTATAAAAAATTACAGTCTATTTGTATAGTGTGCTGCAACCAAGGTTTGTTAACGTTAGTTAGGGTGCGTTTCAGCTTCGTAGGATTATTAGTGTTGTGTCAATTCAAAATTAGAATCAATACATTAGAGAAATGAACGACTGGGAATGGTATGCAGTAACTAGGCCTACTGCCCTACTTGTTAGTGTCAGCTTTTGCTACAACGAAGGTTTGTTAACGTCAGTAAATTCACCAACTTTAGTTTTTTTACATTTATGAGAGACTTTACACAATGAGTTGTTCTACAATTAATGCCTTTAAATGTTTCATAATATGCATATTAAACCTCCAATTAACATATTCTCACAATGTTAAACTAATGTGCAATGTAGCCTATGTCTGGGGGGGCTAATGACCTACCTCGGGTGGGGGGGGGGGGGGCTAATGTCCGAGGGGGCTAATGTCCGGGGGGTTTTGTCCGGGGGGGCTAATGTCCGTTCCCCGGCCGCCGCGTACTGCGCTCTGCTGTCCATGGTGATTTACTCGTTCCATTCACTCACTCTGCGACAATGCAGAGCCGTTCCTTCTACATGGTTGGTCCAACATTTAAATACATGTACATACGTACGTGCATATATGCATGTGTGTATGTATTCATTCATGTATGTATGTATGCATGAATTTGTTTACGATAATAATTCATTTCTTCTTATGGCCAAATTTCTTAGAAACTTTCCCGATCAATTAGGAAAAACCCTGAACACTACGTTCTTCCTGTTTTCGTGTGGGGACTAAATTTCTTTCTACCGTCACAGTTCGGTTCGTCCTTAGCTCCATCCTTTCATATTTTTGTTTAGGTGACTAAGCACCAATCGGAAACATCCTGCCACCACCCATCTATAATAGCAGCAAGACCCAACGGCGCATGAACACCGTTGAAAAAACGTGTCTAATTTTAACACGTATTCTTTGAAAGGAGAAGTCATATCGCTGCGTGCGTTCAAGCCGATATACTTCGTCTCTTTTTTTATTTGGTTTGTTTGCTTTTACCTGTGCCATCAGACTGAGTCTTCTACAAACCTCACTGAATAGTAAGTAACAGAAAAGTAAGCTTAGGTTATAAGAAAAGGAATAGCCCACAATGCGCTTTCTGTTCGCTTCTAGTAGGCCTAATTCAACCAAGATTCACCTTAATAATAGCCTATTATAGACTAGCCTACATAGGCTACATGTATATATACATATAAATATATATATATATACATATTTGCTAGAATTTCACCGTCAATTGTCCTGCCAGGTCCTGGAATCGATTCAGACCTTTCGTGTCTATATTTCTATTTCTGTAGCCTATTCAACGATTGTCTGTGAGTGAAAATGGTTACCGCTGTATTATAAATCTCAGGATTGCGATTGCGACTATTATAGTGAATTACATTACACGATCCCATCACTACTTTACGCAGACATTAATAATTAATGTGAGGTAGTAACGGATTTGTATTCGAACCACAACTGTTGACGATCCGTGTTTAATCTACGCTCCCTCCTCTGTAGATCAAGATTTGTGGGAGGTGCAAACAAGCGTCCAATTAAATGATGATGCGCAAGGAACGTATGGCCATCAGAGGATGGAGGGTTTTGGAAGGGGGGTTGTTCCCCTCCCCCGATCAGAAATATTTTTGAACTGCTTGAATGACAATCATCAATCCAGCTTCCATTTAAGCCAGAAAACCATTTAACGTTTTCCCCCTCATAAATCCAGCTTCTATTTCATCAATACGAGTTGTCTGTACATAGATCAGTTGTCGTTAGACCAGTTGCATGTCGTGGAATCATTTTCATTCATCGCTCCATATAAAATAATGGTGAAAATATTTTCGTTTGTTAGTAAATTTGTCGACATCATATTTTATTCTTCAGATTGAAGATTGAGTGCATTTGAGGACGAGAGAAGTTAAGAAGTGAACAGAGAGACATAGGCTACAGAGAAACAGAAGATATGGATTCGGAGGAGAACATCAAAGACGAAGATGCGGAGAAAAGTAAGAGAACAAAAGCAGTCATCTGTTTGTGTGTCTGTCTATGTCTCTGTCTGTCTGTCTCTCTCTTTCTCTCTCTCTCTCTCTCTGCCTCTGCCTCTGCCTCTGCCTCTTCCTCTGCCTCTGCCTCTTCCTCTGCCTCTCTCTCTTTCTCTCTCTCTCTTTCTCTGTGTGTGTGTCTCTCTCTCTCTCTCTCTCTCTCTCTCTCTTTCTCTCTCTCTCTCTCTCTCTCTCTCTCTCTCTTTGCCTCTGCCTCTGTCTCTGCCTCTTCCTCTGCCTCTCTCTCTTTCTCTCTCTCTTTCTCTGTGTCTCTCTCTGTCTCTCTGTCTCTGTCTCTCTGTCTCTCTGTCTATGTTTCTGTCTCTGGAACCAGCTATCCTGCATAGGCCTACTTAAAATCAATGAACCAGACGGCGCACGGTCTTGATTTCCATCCGTTTTTCTTCGAGGTGGTAATTCATTTTAATAACAGCCAGCGTTTCTTGCATTCAAACAAGGAACTGCGACTATTTATATAGTGTTACAATTTCCATAAAAAATAACATTGCGGGCTTGTGTGATCGGTAATATTGATCGGTCATTTCAATATGTTAATGTGAGGTCATAAGTAGGCCGCACAAATATTATGATAAATTCCAATCGAAAACTACAAATTTAAAAGCGCTAAGCAAAGTTTACAAAGCAGCATATAATTAATTAATTATTTAACCTTTGTGCAACCGTTTAAAGCCTTGACTGTTTAGTAACTGATGAAGGACACTGCATTATAGAGGGATAGAGAGACGATGAAAACCACATCGCAGGTTGTAGTTTTCAATGAATTTCATGATGGGTTGATAACACAGTCGGTCTACAACATATGTTTCGCAATTTATAGCTGGACTGGTGTGTGGACCAATCGCGGACTGGCTGATGAGCGATGTTGAATGAAAACAAGAATAATTATTATTATCTCATCAATTATTATTTTAAAAAAACAATGCAAAGTAAACTGAAAGTCTGCATAATTGGACATTGTGGCTTAGCAAGGATCATTAGCGTCGGCCTCCTCCTCTATCCACTTTTGGGACTTGCACTGCCAGAGTACGAGCAGTAGCGGAGTAGGCCTATAATAGAGTCCGAACAATTAGCGATTCATCGACAATAGACAAAGGGTCCTGCTCACCATTTTCAGGATGTCATCTCGAAAATTAGACTTCATTTTTGATTTGCATGTTAAAGCAAATTTGCGATATTTTTATGTTGTTATTTTGAACTAGGAGCCCTTTGGTTCAATACCTCTCTCAGATTTACGACTGTTCATTGGTCCTGTTAACAAGAGTATGAAGGAGTCCAGGGCATGGGTGCCTAAGTGTCTGTATATCGTTGCCTCCGTCTCTTTGTATCTCTTTATATATTTTTGTATATCTTTGTATATCTGTGTATCTCTTTTGTATCTCTTTGTGTATCTTTGTATCTCTTTGCATCTCTTTGTATATATGTGTGCTCTTGACCTCGTTCTAATGAAAGGCTTTTCTTCTTCGGTATTTCACCTTTGAAGTAGGTCCTATGACCCATTTAGCACACGACGCAATATTAACCTCAAAAACGATGGATCCGAGATAATATTTTTGCCTCAATTGTGCACGCTTTTGTCTGTTCTCGGATTGACTATTGTAATTCTGTCCTTATTGGCCTACCTAAGATGCGGCTAGCTCATCTACAATCTGTACTCAATGCTGCTGCTGCTGCTGCTGCTGCAGCTGCTGCTAGGCTCATTGCCCGTCTCCCTCGATTCTCCCACATTTCTACATTCATGACTTAACAACTTCACTGGCTTCCACTCTCAGCCCGCATACAATTTAAAGTCCTGATCTTGGTCCAAAAATCTCAAATGGGTCTTGCTCCAAAGTATCTGTGTGATCCGATACTTCGCCCCCTTTCTGCCACTTCGCTGCGTCCTCTTAGGTCCTCTGATCGGCTTGACCTCTTTATCCCCTGAGTCAGTACCACCATGATTCAATCCAGATCATTTGCCTGCATTGGTACTTCCTTATGGAATGGACTTCCTCCATCAGTTCGCTCTGCCATTCTCTCTGGTAGTCTTTCTTCGACTTTCTCTCGTATAAAAACTTGCCTTTTTATTCGGGGTTGAACGCACTGGGAGCGCTTCTGAAAGGCTCTTGCTGCGAGAAGCGTGTTATAAATGGCCAGATACAATACAATACAATATGTTAGGTCCTAGCACGTGATTGTGTCTAATGGTCTTCATACCTCTTTCCAGGGCTGTGTGAAGCTCATCGTTGGCCCTCAGGCAATCGTTGGCCTTCAAATGCCCACTCTACATTTAATTTAATTATATTATAATGATTATATATTCGTTTAGTCAGAAATCAGGTTGACAAGCCGCAACACAGTTACAACTTACAAGATGAAGAGAAGAATAGTTTGAAAAAATTAGTTTGTTCATTGTTCACGGGTTACTTTTATTTATTAATTTCAAACCAATCGTTTATTTTAACATTTACTTTAAGTTATTGTAAAGTAAGCTATAATACTGGCCTCGTTGGCTACACCGGTAAGCGCGACCGGCATTCGTCTGTTGGTTGCAACGGACTGCGGTTCAAGCCCCGGGCTGGGAGTTGACATTCATAGAATTAGATTATCTCGGGCTAGCACGTGTGGGACGCAGGGGTGCAAGCTGCTGCGGAGCGACATTGGGCAAGTTGCTTACCCATCATTGTCTGTGGGGGAAGGTAACGGGAAACCACCTCACTCATCTCATCCCCAGGGGCGTAAAGCCATTGAACATGCCTACGGGCAGAGCACCATCATCATAAGGCTATAATAACTTCTTGGTTAGGGTCCTTCGATCTGCAGCACGCTTGGTTGGTGGCATCTCCCGGTTCGATCACGTTTCTGCCTTCATGAGGGACGACCTCCACTGGCTCCCACTGCAGCAACGCATTGCTTACAGAGTTTCGTCTATTGCTGGGCGATGCATCCTGGCTCAAGCTCCATCATATCTATGTGCACTTTTTACTCCTGTCTCCGTTTCTCTAGGCCACCGTTCGCTGCGGGGCACTATATAAATTTATGTGATTGATTGATTGATTGATTGAGTATAATGCCCTTTCTGGTAATCGTCTCTCGTCCATTCTCATTGCATGGTTCAGTCATTTTAGTCTTCTTTCGAAGTGTATTGTGGCGTCTAATAAAATGCATAACAATAATAAATGTATTGTTTATTGCAGAAGCTCTGGCGGAGAAGATCAATGAATTGAATGCGACACTCGTTCGACTACAAGAACAAAACACACGACTGGAAAGGAAAGTGGAAATCATGGCATTGGAAAAGAAAATGGTAAAACGAATCAAATCAAATCAAATCAAGAAAACATAATAAGCCAATCTAATCAACTGAATAAATCGAATACAATTTGGAGACTTCTCTATTGCAAAGCAATGGCTCGATGAGATAGCCAGGATCATGGTACGTGCCGTTTAATGATTGAATACGGCTATACCCACATGCATAAGTGTTTGTGTATATGCCTGACTAAAGAAGGCGTGTCTGTGTGTCTGTCAGTCTGTCTGTCTGTGTCTGTATCACATAAATGACCAACTTGATATATATATATATATGATTATATATTTTGTGGTGTGTAATGTGTATCCTACTTGTAGGACAGATCAACAGAGCAAGGCAGACTGCAGACAACTTTTCCCAAAGTGATCATTACTTCCAATTCATCTTTCCGGTCACCAGGCGGCATCGTGAACCGAGGTTTCAACGACGTCATCCCAGAGTACACGGTGTTGAACGGACATGACCCTTCCAGGCGATTGACCATCAGCCAGGAGCGACCAGTGTGGAGTGACCACGACCCCCATAGAAGGTCAACTCTGGCTGACATCGTTGTCAAGTCACCACCTCAACTGTTTCGAAGTCAGGTAGCAAAGGACTGGGAGGAGAGGCAAAACAGTAGACGCAACTCTGAGATTCAGGCGACGATTGGGGTGAATGCGGAACGGTTGCATGGGGCATTAGCAATGCTGTCGTCTGGGAGAGGGAGCCAGTCCAATCTCAGTCAGTCGAGGAGGCAGTCGAAGAACATCGTCAAGGCGGAACTACCACTGATCGTTGTCCAAGATGAGGATGGAAAATCAGCACAGGTACACATTCATCTATCCATCCATCCGTCCATTTATGGCGCTATCCATCCGTCCATCCATCCACCAACCTATCCATCCATTCATCCATCGATTCATCCATCAACCCATCCATCAATCTATTTATTGAACCATCCATCCACCACTCCATCCATTTATCCATCCATCCATCAATCAATCTATTCATTGATCCATCCATCTATCTATCTATTCATTCATCAATCAATCTATTAATTGAACCATCCATCCACCTATCCATCCACCCATTAAACCGTACAAGATCTGATTTCAGACGGAGAAGAAATCGAGAATCGAAGTTGAAGAAGATATCAAACTGCCACAGAAAATCAGTCCAAGAGGTCAGGTTCTCAGGAAATCTAAACGAAAAATGAAGCTTTTTCGCCGCAAAAAAGAAAACAAAGACCTGAAGAAGGAATTGGACATGGTAATCCATTCATTCATTCATAAGAGACATCCATCCTGCTGTGACGTCTTTTGGTATAGCTTAAACGCAAGGAAAATTTTTCAAACTTGTTGACATACACATTTCTTCTTCTTCTTCTTCTTCTTCTTCTTCTTCTTCTTCTTCTTCTTCTTCTTCTTCTTCTTCTTCTTTTGTGTTCTCTGCCGTCAGGCAGGTTCGTATGTCCAATGATTTATTAGAATGTATTCAAACCAAATGCGTCGATAAGCAGTTTAAAATGTTTTGCAATAACCAAGAGCAAAGCATGCCGTTGTGCAATTCATGTAACTTAAGTTAGAAAAGTTTTTAAACTCCGCCGCTGAATGCACTTTGCCAATGCCAGTCCTAAGCCTGGATAAAAGAGGAGATCGTCAGTCAAGCCAAATGTCTCTAACTTAGGTTACAAGAATTACATGTACACAACGGCTTGCACTGCCATGCTGCTGTGATTAAATTTATGACTTTTGTTAACTACAGACCATTTTGCTTTAAATTAAGTGAAGCGGTAAACTAAAAAGGCATTCTATGATGAAAATCGAGTCTGTGGATTAATTAAATTTTGTTAGCTTTTCAGAGCTTTTTAATTGGTTGGAATTAGATCTATGCCTACGTTGCATTCATGAATGCATGTAGGCCTGGCATAGCCTACATACATGTAGCTCAATGTAACATTACAACTGAGTGTATAGTTAGAATTGGCAATTGATTTCTTTTGTTGGTATATGAAACAGGACGAACACAAAATTTCCGCTGCAGAGCTGGCCCGGCGCTACGACACAAACTTAGAAACGGTAGGATACTACAGTGTAGAGTTATAATGAATTAATTAATTTATTCAAATTATAATCAATTTTCAGTTGATTCAACGCGATTTCAATGACTTTGCACGCACTCCGATTACTTTTGTTCTGAAATATCTTCTGTTGATTGAGTCAATTGTATTCAATTGATTGGCAGGCGCTATATAAATCATGATAACATTAGACATGTCTGTTCAATATAGTTATGGTGTGGACTTGTGGTCTATTATTTTGGAGTCAAGAACATTCGAATATTTTGTTTCTGTCAAATGATGCTCAAACACAGAAGACGTTTCAAGTTTCACGGTCATAATTTCGGAAACGAACTGATTTCTTTGTTTACTTTGCAAAATGCGCTATAACATTCTAATACAATACTACCTGCTTACAATGATGGACGCAACAATATTCTGTTTAATTTTTTAAAACTTTTAGAAGCATTTTGCTCAACTATTTTCTACATATAGGCCTACTATTCTGAAGTAATTTCTATTGTATTTAAAAACATTTTTGAAATGTATTTTGACCTTCACTGCATACACAGTTACACACATATACATATGCAAGTAGGCCTACATATAGCCTACAATTTATACTTGTATGCCCAAACATTTATTTACACACACGCATACCAAGAATGTTGCATGATCTTATGCAGGGTCTGACGGAGAAGCAGGCAGAGCAGAAGTTGGAAGAGTATGGTCCGAACCAGTTGACTCCACCTCGAGAGATCCCTGGTTGGATGAAGTTCATAAAGCAGATGTTTCTCGGATTCAACTTCCTGCTGTGGATCAGCGCTGCTCTCAGCTTCCTCACATACGGAATCCAGTTCGCACAGACTCCCAATCCACGCCCAGACAACGTAAGAGATACTTTGAGATATAATTATTACTACGAGATCATAACACGGTATCTTAGATTAGTATATCATAGCTATGCGTTGGCCGAATCTTGCGCTACGTTGCACAAAAAGTATTTCATACAAATCGACCGTTTGCTCGTGATTAGAAAGATATGTAGATAGACATAAAGACAAGCAGTTGGACACGGGCTGATAAAGAGACAGAAGGACAAACAGTTGGACGGACGGACGGTTGGATGGATAGGCCGACAGATAGACAAACAGATAGATAGACAGACATACAGACAGATATATGGACGGACACATTGGACAGATAGACAAGACTGTCTTGTCTACATACATAAACCAAGTTTCTTATTTGCAACTAGAACGGATATTAACCATGGCACCAGCGTTGGACGGCTTTGATATCGACTGTCTCCCTGTCGTCATTGTAGATGTACGTTGGGATTATTCTGCTGGTTGTTGTCCTCATAACTGGAGGTCTCGGATATTACCAGGAAGCGACAAGTTCAAAGATCATGGAATCATTCAAGAACCTTGTTCCACAGGTAAACGTCGTCTGGTTTTAGGGTAATTGTATCTCTGTAAATGTAGTCATAGATTTATAATATATAGCGTGTGTTAAACAGATGTGCTACATCAGAGGCGCTGCCGATAGAACACCAGGATGGAAGAGAAGCAGCCAAGTTTGGGTCGGGAGCGCCCCTGAGTAGTAACGGTGAAGGGGCGCTGAATCCTTGTAATGCATGAATGAGGATGGATGAGATCGAGTCATCAGTATATCATTGCACACGAGGATTTAGATCTGAAATCATGTTTTTGGTTGGTAGAAATGCAGATATAATTAATCGATGCTCGTGGAAGAAACAACGTGGGGTTATAATTGTGGTAGAGATGGCAATGATTTTAGTGGTGATAGTGTGTAGGTCGTTGGTGTTGCCATAAACTGTGGTGATAGTGGAAGATGCGGTGGGATCTATAGAAGAGGTGGTGGTGACGATGGCTATGGCTGGTAGTGTAATGAAGCCAATGAATGTGTTCACTTATCTGATGTCCATGATGATTGCTTGTAGAATGCTTTGGTGATCAGAGAGGGAATGGCAAGTACGATTCTTGCAGAAGAACTCGTTCTCGGTGATCTCATTGAGGTGAAATTCGGAGACAGGATTCCTGCCGACATACGCGTCATCAGCGCTCAAGGTTGCAAGGTATGCCTACATTGATTAACGATGATTATTATTGCTTTCATTGATTCAGTATCCCCCCACCATCAACCTGACTCGAAATAAATAGCGCTTCGTTACTTCAACGACAGACGTTGACTTCGAAAACAACAATTGACCGGCTACTAAATCCATTTGCAGTCGATTAGAGCTAGCACTGAGTTGGATTGAAACGCGATCTAGACCAATTACAAGATGTGATGATGCTGGCTGAACCTTTGTTTTTTTCTGGTTTGTAGGTCGACAATTCATCGTTGACTGGTGAGTCAGAACCTCAGAGTAGAAACGCTGAATTCACCAACGAAAATCCACTCGAAACGAAGAACGTCGCATTCTTCTCGACAAACGTCGTAGAAGGTCAGGCAATGATCCATGCACATACATGTATAATATACTTGCACGTATAATAGATACATGTCATGTACAATTTCACATAGACAATTGAGACATACATTGAGTCATGATCTTATTATCCTGTTTTATCTCTTTTATGATACATCAATCCTGTTATGGACAATTGGATATACTTAATCACAGTCGACGCCATTATGTGGGAACTGTATTTCCCGATTTTTCCCAACCATCTGCCTCAATAGGTAAATTGCTATTATAATCCTATTATAACACATACTTATGTCTGTTGCTAGGTTTTGCCCGCGGAGTCGTTATCCGTACCGGTGATAAGACGGTGATGGGTCGAATCGCCAACCTGACATCTGGTCTTGACACGAGTCAAACGACATTGGCCAGGGACATGTCTTATCTCGTCAACCTCATCGTTGTATCGGCTTTCGTCATGGGAATAATCTTCTTCATTGTCGTTATTTCACTTGGAACGAGCGTCACCAATGCCATCATCTTCCTTATCGGTATCATCATGGGAAATGTTCCAGAGGGATTACTTGCCACCGTCACGGTGAGTCCATCGAATCGACACGATACCATATGACATCATAATTATGTAGTTGGTAGTTCATTCGAAACTAAAGACAAGACTAACTTGACTAACGTTGCAACATTAGCAAAAAGACCATAAAACCATAAAATGATGTTTTTAAACAACAGAGAGAGAGAGAGAGAGAGAGAGAGAGAGAGAGAGAGAGAGAGAGAGAAACAGAGAGATGGAGAGACAGAAAAAGAGAAAATGACATTGATAGAGACCGACAGAAACAGAGGAACGGAGATAGAGACATAGAAAAAGAACATTTTACAGAAGCATCAACAAGCCAGAGGAATTGATGATAACGACAGAGATGAAGATGAAGAAACGAAACGATGATGTTGATGATGTTGAGTGATTGAACTTGATTGCATTCAGGTGATGCTGACGCTGACTGCAAAGCGGATGGCGAAGAAGAACTGTCTTGTCAAGAACCTCGAATGTGTTGAGACCCTCGGATCCACTTCCATCATCTGTTCGGACAAGACTGGGACCCTGACGCAGAACCGGATGACCGTCTCGCACATGTGGTTCGACAACGAAATCTTCGAATCAGACACAACCGATGCTCAGCTGAGTACGAACTGGCGCTATATAAACGATCACGATTTGTTACTGATAATATTACTAACCATCGCTGCCGTATATGCCGTGGCTAAGAAAATTAAGTCGCTAGCAATGCATATGCATGGCAGCCTCACAACTTTGCAGCCTGCTAAGCATTGCCGCATTTGACTGCAGCTGTCCGTATTATAGTGAGTGGAAGGTTGAGTTGACCTAGAGTGTTGCAATGAGTATCAAGACCAGAAAATCCAAGTCTAATTTAATTCTTAAAGTAGTCTTTAGACCGTTTTAACTCTCTATAACAATGCAATTTTTTCTAAATCAATGCGCTCCCTATAATAATGTTGCGTCATGGCTAATCCTTTTTATCTAAATTACCTCAATTCATTTAGAAGTCGTCTCTATCATGATTTATTGCAATTTTATTATAAACTATATAATTATTATTTCTAAAGGACTGGTCTAAAGCTAAGATTAGGAATCCAGCTTGGTCGCGGTCGCAGCATTTGCCAGAAGAGATGTCGATAAAACAATGTCGAGTGTGGTCTGAGTCCGATTACCAGAGAGACGAGAGAGAGAGAGGAGCCAGAGTATCTGCTGTTCTAGAAGCGACTCAGACAGCCATAATGGAGCGCAATGCTCTGATGCGCCTACGGTGTACTGAGCCTTGAATGAAATTTGTATAGCGCCGTTTCAACATGTGCTTGGTCGTCGTTGTAGCTCGTCTTTATCACCGAGAGAATCCGTCTTGGATTTGTCTGTCAAGAATCGCGATGCTATGCAGCAGAGCCGACTTCAAAGCAGGCCAAGGACATCTGCCAATCATGAAAAGGTTCAAATGCATTCTTTTGTTTTCTTGAAATCACTTTGTGCATCTGTCTGTTTGTGTGTCTGTCTGTTTGTCTGTCTGTTTGTATGTATGTATGTATGTATGTATGTATGTATGTATGTATGTATGTATGTATGTATGTATGTATGTATGTATGTATGTATGTATGTATGTATGTATGTATGTATGTACGTCTGTACGTCTGTATGTCTGTCTGTCTGTATGTCTGTATGTATGTATGTATGTATGTATGTATGTATGTATGTATGTATGTATGTATGTATGTATGTATGTATGTATGTATGTATGTATGTATGTATGTATGTATGTATGTATGTATGTATGTATGTATGTATGTATGTATGTATGTATGTATGTATGTATGTATGTATGTATGTATGTATGTATGTATGTATGTCAGATTCTGTGTCTTTCAGCGTCTGCCTCTCTTTCATTCAATCTGCTTATTGTATGCTGTTAAAATTATTTCGTGGATTAGGCTACCTTCGTTTAAATTTCCATTTCGGTAACAGATAAAAAATATTATGAGACAGATTTCTTGACCATTTTAAATTGAGCGTCATTAGTTTGTGTCATGTAATGTAATGTAGTGTAAGGTCATTAATTATTCATATAGCGCCACTCACAGCCATGGCCATGCAGCAACGCTGTCTTCGATGCTTGAATACGTGTCTCTATTTTTGGTCTGTCACGATCTGAATAACTATGCTGTGAGAAACGCCGTACAAAATAATGTCCACAAAAGATTAAATTATAATTATTAATTATTACTGCAGGGAGTGTACTGGCGATGCTTCAGAGATCGCTTTGCTCAAGTGTTGTGAACTCAGTGTAGGAAACGTCACCGAATACAGAAGACAGAACCGAAAAGTGGCCGAAATACCATTCAACTCAACCACAAAGTTCCAGGTCAGATGACTATTCATGGCAAGCGCCTCATTTTCTGCTGGTGTTTTTTCTGTTTAACGATACTTCACCATAGCGAAGATGATTAACGTCGCCCTCCTCCATCCTTCATGCTTTGGACTAGCATTACTACAAGTGAGGCAGATGACGAGTTGCTTATTCAAGAAATAATATTGTCACCGTGATTTTATGTTAGTGTTATGTAGACATTCAATGGTGAGTTTCTGCCTTAAATCCATTTCTTCAAACACGAGAGCGTTTGCGTTTTATTATCATTCTGTTGATGTGAAGTCTCAAAATAATCGACATGTCTACTTTCTCAACTACATTTTGTCTTTGACTCCCATTTCAATAAAGTGATTCAGTGGTCGTCATTGGTTTTAAATTTTGAAATTTTTTCATATTTCGAGTCTGTTTTGGAAATCGGTATGGACATCTTAATTGGTTTCGCATGAAATAAATCAGCATAGAAAGCCATTACAGAAGACGCAAATAAGCAAAGAAATCAATGAATAGTAAACAATGTAAATCATGTTCAGGTGTCGATACACGAAGTGGAAACGGACCATGGTCCTGGTCATCTTCTTATTATGAGTACTAATTAATATGTAAACACATGTACATTGTATACAACACAAATCGTTTAATGAATGTCTGATTATCATTTCTAGGTATCGATACATGAAGTGGAGACGGACCACGGTCCAGGTCATCTTCTCGTGATGAAGGGCGCTCCAGAACGAATCATCGAACGCTGCGACTCCATTCTCATCAACGGAGAAGAGATTGAAATGACGGACGCATGGAGAGACGCCTTCCAAACTTCCTACGAACACCTTGGCGCCCTGGGAGAGCGTGTCCTTGGCTTCTGTGACGTCGTCCTTCCTCTTGCTCAGTTCCCCATCGGGTTCGACTTCGATCCGGAGGCAGAGAACTTCCCGTTGACTGGTCTCCGGTTCGTCGGTCTGATGTCGATGATTGACCCACCGAGACCCAACGTTCCGGAGGCGGTGAGCAAGTGTCGTGATGCTGGCATCAAGGTCGTCATGGTAACAGGGGACCATCCAATCACCGCCAAGGCGATTGCCAAGGCCGTTGGAATCATCTCACCGTCGAGTGAAACGGTCGAGGACATTGCTGAGAGATTGGAAGTGTCTGTCGACGAAGTTGACCCCAGGTAACTACACAACACAAACATAGCATATCATAGTGTTGCACAGTGTAGAACAACGTGGCACAATAATTGCACTTACAAATGTTGACACGTAGTGTATCATAACATACCCTGAGATGGAATAGGCCTATAATATAACATGGGATATACATGTAACAGCGTGAAAGATGGAGACATTGGACGTTTGGACCTGCCACTTGGCAGAGAACCTAAAGAAAGAACTTCAAAGAAGCAGCATACAACATAGCAGCATGCAACAATAATTATTATTACTCATTACATTTAACAGATTCCGTTCATTTTGTGAGTTCAGAGTTATCAGATTTCATTGTGTGCATGTAAGTTCAACAAAGTGAACATGATAAATTTACTTCATTGTCAAGATATTTTCATTGATTGATAGAGTTAATTAACTTGACACTGATTGATTGGTTTTGTTTGTTGTTGTTATGTTATCGTTTAGGGATACAAAGGCCGTTGTCGTGCATGGATCTGACTTGAAGGAGATGACAGAGGATGATCTTGACAAGCTGCTCGCTTTCTATCCAGAAATAGTCTTCGCTAGAACCTCACCTCAGCAGAAATTGCTCATCGTTGAAGGATGTCAGAGACTGAAGCAGATTGTAGCCGTCACTGGAGATGGAGTTAACGATTCACCGGCGCTAAAGAGGTCAAACATCGGTAGGCATTGCTGGAAGCCAGGAACTACAGCTGCTCCTATTATGTAGCCTAACTATAACATTGCGTATACCGGTATTGTGTTTCTCTATCGATGTGAGCTCATTCTCAATGGATTAATACTTAATAGATAAAGTACTTCTCCACTTCTGCCTTTTTGAATGGGTGTAACACCATTTACGGTCCTTTTTCGGACCATTGTATGGCCTCGAAACATTTAATTTTATAGTGAATCGAAAGGGTTGGCCCTTTACACTTTACAACCGCTGCTCATTCCGACAACTTCTCTAACTTTTCGTTATAATGAAATTAATTAATTCATCTTATATTTAAGGTATACTCGTTTGAATCGTTGCTAACTGGCTAGGAAGTTCTTTTTCTTTTTCTTCACTTCTTTGTCCACCATGCCTGAGGATGCTGTTCTCTTCGATGTTGTCCTGATAACTGCTTGGATGTGGACATGACAGGCATAGATGGGCAGACAGACAAAGAGGCAGAGACAAATGAGATAGGCCTCTGAATAATAGGGCCTAATAATATTTTCTTTTTGTTTTGTTGTCGATTTTCCAGGCATTGCAATGGGAATAACTGGATCTGATGTGAGCAAGCAGGCAGCTGATATGATACTTATGGACGACAACTTCGCTTCTATTGTTACTGGAATCGAGGAAGGTAATAATTACCACCTGTGCCACTAACTGTTGCTCATGTTACTGATGATGATTCTGTTACTGCTGCTGCTGCTGCTCATGATGCTGCTGATCATGATGATGCTGATGATGACGATGTCGATGACGATGATGACGACTACCGTAACGGTAATGATGATGTTGTTGTTGTTGTTGTTGTTGTTTGTAGGTCGGTTAATCTTCGACAATCTGAAGAAGACGATCAGTTACACGGTAGCACATATTCTTCCGGAATTGGCTCCATTCCTGCTCTACATGGTTGCTGCAATTCCATTGGCAGCTGGCACCATCACCCTGCTCTTCATTGACCTTGGCACTGACATCATCCCTGCCATCACACTCGCATACGAGAAAGCGGAGAACGACATCATGCGCAGAAAGCCACGCAACCACGAAACGGAAAAACTTGTGACGATGGGGTAACTAAGACATCATCATCCTTGCCATGCATTCTTCAGTATATTACGGTATTTAGTCTTAACTTCAGTGTTTTCGCTCTAAACTGAAAACTGAAGTCTTACAGTCGTCGTCTTTTGGCTCCTAATGGTTGCCTGGGTCAATGTGGACTTCTCAGATTTGTAATGAGAGCATTTTTTCAAAGCAATAGCAATTGTATTGTATTGTTTTGAGCTGTGTTGTATTACATTGCATTGTATTTTTCTGTAGCCTATTGTATTGTATTGTATTGTATTGTATTGTATTGTATTGTATTGTATTGTATTGTATTGTATTGTATTGTATTGTATTGTATTGTTGTTATGTCATAGGACGGTCGGTCTGGCTTGTCTTCAGATCGGAGTAATCGAGTCGTGCGCTGGAATGTTCGTCTTCTTCGTCGTCTTCGCTCAGCATGGATTCAAACCTGGCAAGATGTTTGGATTGCAGAATGATTGGGAGAACAGTGTTATCAATAACCTAGAAGACTCGTACGGTCAGGAATGGGTCAGTTGTAGTCGATCAACATAAACTACTTACTTGTTATTATCTACTTTCCATAATCAACGGCATCAGCATCATGATTGTCCTCAGCATCAGAATTATCATGATCATCATAGTAGGCTATGGACCTGAAGTCGGCCATTCCCTATATACATCTTTTATGACTTATGCTCTCTCTTCTCCAGTGTACTGCCACTAGGCAGGTTTTAGGAATCCCATTCAAAATCTAGACAGGCCAAGACGGGACGCTAGGTGCTGAGGTATTGCATGCTGGGTGTTGAAGCTAGGGCCTAACACAGTAGTATATGCTGGATTTTGAAGCCAGTTGCGATTTGTTCTTGTAGCATTTAAATTTTTCAAAGCTTCTTTCTTTCTCTGGTTCGTCGTTCTTCGTCCGATGGCTTGTAGCTATAAATAATAATGTCGAATTGATGTTCTTTCTTTAGACGTTTGCGCAGAGGAAGCTCGTGGAGTTTTCCAGCTACACAGCGTTTCTTGGAGCCGTTCTTATCGTTCAATATGCCAACATGATCTCATGCAAGACGAGGAGAAACTCCATCGTCGAACAGGGAATGGTGTAAGTTCACGCAAATTACCACACACACCCTCCAATGCCTCCATTGACTCTTTCTATTCTTATTGTCACTCTAATTAGTAATTTATATTGCACCAATAACGGGTAAAAAAGGCATTACTCGATGGCGCTCCAAAACCAAATCATCATAAGGTCAGTCTCCTACCAGTGGCGGTACCAGGATTGCAGTTTTGGGGGCTGGATCCTCGCGGAGGAAATTTTCCATTTTCATTCGCCAAAATTTCTGACGACCTTTTTTTAGTCATTTGGTCGAAATGTCATGAAAATTTCACATTTTTAGGGAGGGCTAAACGGGGAAATATTTCCTTTTCGCATGTAAAAAAACGAATGGTCTTTTTGGAAAGCTTAGGCCCTCTATCGCCCCCTGGCGCCGCTACTGTCTCCTACAAGTCGCATTATGCGGTAGGTTTATTGTTTGAAAGAGGTTGGTCTTAAGATTTCTATACTAAACCTTACAAAGTGTCAATTACCTATCGGAACTCAATAGCAACTGATAGGATCGGTTCATCTCCAATTTGTGTCTGGGACAACTGCTATTCAACGGTAAAGTTTATTCCCTTTCGTGTCTTTGCAGCAACCACCAGCTTCACTTTGGATTGTGCGTTGAGACGGTTTTCTTCCTATGCATCGCGTTCATCCCTGGCATACAGAACGGTCTTGAGATGTGCTCCATACAGTAAGTCAACTCACATCGTTTACATCTTGAAGCACCATACTCTAATCCATCGTCGATAATGATGTGTACATTGTAGGTAAAGACAACTGATGTTGCGCCTTTCACTCTCTGATTAGCCTACTATAGTTGGTGTGAAAAATTGTGTCTTGTAAAGCTTAATAATCTTCGTTTAATTGAGACAAATCAGGGTGACACGCCGCACTCAGTTACATGTCAATGCATTTTAAAAATAAACAACAAAAGTAGTGTGAGGATAACAATGTCATTAATGGGCAACAAAGAGTAGTGGTTTTAAAATTTCTGTCGAACGAAGTCAAATGTCACAGTTAGTTTAGAATGTGCTACACTTTTGTTTTCAAAACAATGGGCTGAAACTAATGTGAGGTAATCTTTCTCTTAGTGACGTTTTCTAACAGTTATGGGGCCTCTGACTTTATTCATGCATTATAAAAAGTCCAGGTATTAAAAGATTTCTTTAACTTAATTCTTAATTCATTTAAAATATGCGGGAAAAGGATCAAACTGAATTAGGTCTAAGTGTGTAATTCGTGTTGTGCCAGCGAATATTTGCGCCAAAAATTTCTTTTCTTTCTCGATAATATAATATAATATCCAATGGATGTTTATGTTTTTGTGCAGCTGGAGTTGGTTAGTGGCAGCGACGCCATTTGCCATGCTCATCTTGCTCTACTCCGAAGCCCGCAAGCTAATAACGCGATTTTACCCTGGAGGATGGGTTGATCGAGAGCTATTGAGTTAGACTATAATAGGTGAATATCGTCATCTGAAGACCCGAATTTGTTGTGTATAGAAATGTAATCTATTAACTCGATCGAATTTGTTTTGTCGTCGTCGGAATGTCAGAATGTCTGCAATTATTTTAAAACATCTGCCTCCAACAAGACGATCCTGCATTAGCAATTATTAGTTCGACTTCGTCGGAAGATAAAGACAGATCATCACAGATGTTTTTCATCAACTTAAATTTCAAGGACAAGCAAGGTGCTTTGGTATCAAGTAGGACCGACAAGTACTCGAGAACTGTAATATGATTGCGAAGTACCATGCGCAACATCGATTCAGTTTTGCACGAACTGTGTATTAAACCGTTAGTTTACTACTCAAATTTCTAACCTGCAAGTTAAACATAGTTGATTTGTGCCTTTTACAAGAAAAGATTTTATTTTTGAGGACTGTTTAAACATTTTGGTATAAAATAGAAGTACTCAAGAACTGTGATCGAATTGTAGTCGAATACAATTAAGTAGCCTACCAAGTACCAAGCGCAACATCGATTCAGTTTTTAATGAATTATGTACTAAACTGTTAGTTTACTACTGGAATTATTTATAACCTGCAAGTTATATACATTGTTGATTTGTGCCCATCACGAGAAATCGATTTATTTTTGAAGATTATTTAAATATAGCCTATTGCATATCGATAATCATAGGCCTACTCGTCACTGCGATCGCGAATTTGGTATTTGATGGCATTTATTTCGACTATTTTTCAAAATCTGTGACGATCTTTATTATAGGCTGCAGTTGATCGTGACGACAATGTTCTACCATTAATTATAATTAAATATCAAAAATAAATCCTGCAATTTGTCTTTCTCTGGTCGTAGGCTTATATACTTTGAGGTGAAAAGTGAGAAACTGTTCATCATGAACAATGAACATTGAACATTGAATATGCCTAAATGAAATCTTAATCTTTGATCTCTCGCTTTGCATCATTAGAGTAAACTCCAAGTTTCTAAATTAATGTCTGCCAAATTCAGAAACCAAGTGGTCCATTCTTATTACATAAGAATCAAGATATTCCGAGCGAGTGTGAGTGAATAAAAACTCAATATCTTAATTAGCCTAAGAAATCGAGGTGTACGGACCATTGCTCATAGGCTGATTGCTCATAGGCTGATTGCTCATAGGCTTATTGCTCCTATGGCTCATTGCTCATAGGGTCTATTGCTCATAGGTCTTTTTGCTCATATGGCTCATTGCTCATAGGGTCTTTTGCTCATAGGTCTTTTTGCTCATATGGCTCATTGCTCATAATAAAATAGGCTACAAGTTAAATTAGTCGAATGAAGGTACAGAAAAGAAAACACTGATTGAAAATAAAAACATTTACTAGGTCATGTAATTGTTCACATTTGAGAAAAAAGTTGAACTGTTCAAGTAAAAGCTTGATAACTATCCACTAGAGGTGAAATTGTTCAATTTTAAAAAAACGTTACACTTTTTAACAAATAGATTGTTCACTACTTCACATGTCAAACAACAGGTTTGTTCATTGTCTTATATGTCCACTTCCACATAGTTGACTACTTAAACGACGCTAATTGTCCCTAATTGACAAGCACAAACTAAGGCGTGAAGACGGTCACCCATATCACCAATGGTTTATTTGTTTTAAACATAGGCCAAAGTTCATTGATTTTAGGCATATGACCGATGAGCCTATGAGCAATAGACCCTATGAGCAATGAGCCATATGAGCGATAAGCCTATGAGCAATCAGCCTATGAGCAATCAGCCTATGAGCAATAGTCCTAGAGCCGAAATCGAATTGCGAATCCCTTGTTCTGTGTGTTTTTAGATCTGTCCAAAAATACCAATGCTTGCCCCATCTAGCGAATTCCTATGCAACTATTTTTCCCATGCACTTCTCATTAAGCTCAATAATATCAACAAAATACTGAACATGAATTAATAATTATAATAATTATATTAATGAATTAATGAATTATTCATATGAAATAAGTTGTATTTTATTAATATCTTCCATAAATTATTATTGGTCCATTTAAAATAATTTAATTGAGTTTGAAACTTTAATGAAAGTGATGCACTAGGACTAGGTAAAAGCCTTTATTAACAATGAATTTCAAGCATATTAGGCTAATTTAGACGCCTAAATTAAATGTCGCTTCTGAGAGGGAACTAATCAGAGCGGCGCCATTTAGTGTATGGTCGTTGGTACTTCAGACGGGTTGGGAAGCCTGTGTAAGCATGTTGGTACTTCTGGTGGTCCCAAGGAAGCACAGGCTCCCTTGACCTAATACCCCTTGACCCGTTACCTTGGCCTAAATACATGTACCTTGACCTAATAACCTTGGTGCTTTTGACTTCGGGGTTATTGAGTACAGAGTGTTCTGTTTCTGGTATATTAGCATCTATTAATCCTACCGTTGTTTAAAACTCAGTGAGAATAATAATGTAAGAATTCTAATAAATTGTGATCTTCATCGAACAAATGAATGGAAATCAAAATCAGAATCCTTTACTGGATCCAATGTCAAAATTCCGTTGCCTGATAGTCCTCTTTCCAACTGCACCGAGTCTCAGCTGTTGGAGGTCGTAGAGGAAGTTGAAGTCCAGCATGTGATGTACCTATTATACTATTATAGGCCTAGACGTTCAGAGTCAAATTTTTCAAATTTTGGAGAGTTCAAAAGACATCTTGTGTCTTTGAAACTAAAACCGTTAGAATGCAGACTTCAACTTGCATTGCAAGGCGTCATTAAGAGTTGCTTGTATAAAAAAATTATCATAAATAATAATAATAATCTTCGTTACGACACAACGCAGTGCATGTGATTACAATAAATATAGTATCATCTGGTGATCTTCTCTTTGTTCCAGAATGTCGCCAGAATGTCACCGATGCTGTTCTTCTTCGGGCCTAAAAAATTGTAATAATGATGATGATGATGATGATGATGATGATGATGGTGGTGGTGGTGGTGGTGGTGGTGGTGATGGTGATGGTGATGGTGATGGTGATGGTGATGGTGATGGTGATGGTGATGGTGATGGTGATGGTGATGATGATGATGATAGCCTAATAAGGATAACAGTTTTTGATGTAAGGGTTCCCCCTCATTCAGTCACTGGACCAAGGGTCACAGTTGTTCTGGTCGTGACCTTGACCTAGTGACATTCACTGGAATGAATCCTGGCATCTCCAGAACTGGACCTCATATCATTGTCTTGTAGTCTACGGATCATCGTGAAGGATGTCTGCCTCGTTCCCACTTCTGGCATCGCAACGTAAGTGCTGTGACCGGAAGAGGATGGTGGTCTCCTTCTCTTCATCCACCGGAAGCAGTGGATCAGCTGGCGGACACCTATGCGGAACTTCCGGCTGAAGAGACAATAGATAATTGGATTGACACATGAGTTTGAGGATCCCAACCACTGCGCCAGAGGAATGAAGATCTGCTGAAGAACGTTGAACTCGATGTCGTCGTGAACGAGGTCTGGACCGAAGTAGATCCTCATGTTGACGGCGTAGAGTGGAAGCCAGGACAGCGCGAAGAGAACGACGACGACGATCAGCATCTTCAGGACCTTGACCTTCGATCTGTTGATGACCTCTGAGCTCGTCCTCACCATGGAGTCTCTGTGCCAGACGCGGAAGCAGACGAGGGCATAGAAGACGGAGATGAGGAGGAGTGGCAGGGTGTAGCAGGTGACGAAGATCACACCCACGAAGTAACCCTTCATCAGAGCCTCAGTCGGCCAGTCAGCGAAGCAGATGTTGATGGTCTGGAGGGGAGTCGACATCTCACCCATCCGATAGAACACCAACCACGGAACCATGATGGCCGCCGCGCATGCCCAGATGAGCACAACGACGAGGCACGCCACCTTGCGAGTCATTCGGAACTGCCACACGTGACATATCGCCAGATATCTATTAATAGGAGAAGCAAGAACGTGTGCTTTTAATGCGTAGGTAAATAATTATACAAAGATGACTACGTTCACACATGCAAGCGCACTCCCTATGGTCTGCAGCTAATAACACTTGTAACTCATTCATATGCATTCATTTAAATACAGTAACTCGTGGATACGAAAATAACCGCTGCAAATTCTTTGGTAGTGCCAATCACAACTCTGGATAAAGGAGGAGGGCGACACGAAAATATCAACTACATCTGCGATAATGTTGTTCTAAACCGGGAACAATAAAACTGCTTGAATCTAGATTTGAATGCATATCCATGAACGCATAAGTAATTATAATCATAGAAATGGAAAATTATTATAGGCCTACACAGGTCTAATAATACAAGAAGAAAAAACAGTGAGCACGTTACCTATCGAAAGAAATCGCCGCCAAAGTGTTGACTGAAGCACTGACTGAAACGCCTTGTAGAAATGGAAAGAGTTTGCACAACACAGCACCACAGTGCCAACCTAAAATGCAACGGATTAATAATTCAACCCCACAAATCTAAATTCATAAATTAATTATTAAATCACGTAGGCCTAATTGTAAATTTAATTTATATTGCGCCGCTTCATGATCTTCACTCAGAGATAATTAGCCTATTCTGCCGTGCTAAGCAAAAAGACAGTAACTCAAGTTTTTCCGTTTTTGAGTTAGCACTTGTTTTCACATCCTGACAACATGTTCTATCATATCTGGAAGCAAGGAAACGGTATCAGTCCGGGAACATGGAAAAAAACGGAAACGAAATTAACAGTATCTCAAAATTGGGTCGTCGTGCTAAGCAAAAAAGCAGTAACTTGAGTTACTGTCTTCTTGCTTAGTATTCCATGTATATTCAAGTCCGAAGATTTACAGATATTTCAATATATCGGCTTTCAAATCACCTAGAATCGTCATCTTGGTGTCAAAACATACACACTCAAGGTCAAGGAGTCTAATAAAGTCATCTAAAAGTTTTCCCATGGGTCTGAATGGCGGCCATTTTCCAAAATGGCGTTCAAAATATGGATTTTTCAATTTCTCAGCTTACAATTCACTTAGAATCGTCATCTTGGTGTCAAAACATACACAATCAGGGTCACGGATTCCAATGGAGCCATCCAAATTTTTCCAATGGCCTCAATGGCGGCCATTTTCCAAAATGGCCGACCCAACAAGAGGGATTTGCCAATATCACGGCTTTCAATTAACTTAGAATCGTCATCTTGGTGTCAAAACATACAAATTTCAGGTCAAGGATCCCAATAGGGCCATCACAAAGTTCCCCATGGCCTCAATGGCGGCCATTTTCCAAAATGGCGGACCCAAAAAGAGGGATTTGTTAATATCTCGGCTTTCAGTTCACTTGGAATTGTCATCTTGGTGTCAAAACATGCACATTTTAGTCAGGGATCTCAATAGGGCCATCACATAGTTCCCAGTGACCTCAATGACCACCATTTTCCAAAATGGCCGACCCAAAAAGAGGGATTTGCAAAATTCACATTTTGGACGGCCATTTTGAAAATGACCGCCATTGAGGCCAGATGAAGTTTTGGGTGGAACCATTGGAATCCTTGTCCCTATAATTATGTATATTTAGGCACCAAGATGACGATTCTAAGTGGATTTAATGCTGAGATATTAAAAAAATCACGATTTTGGTCGGCCATTTTAAAAAATGGCCGCTGTTGAAGCCAGAGTTGGTTTTGGATGGCACTATTGGAATCATCGTCCCTAAATATGTATGATTAGACACTAAGATGACACTTCTAAGAGAAATAGAAGCCAAGATATTTAAAAGTACGTATATCTGTCGGCCATTTTAGAAAATGGCTGCCATTGGGGCCAGAGGGCAAATCTGCAATGACCCTATAGCCAAATATTTTTCTTAGGACATGTTCGTGGTATATACCAAATTTCATGTTTGTATCACAAAGAGAACAATTATTTTTAACCAGCCCGCTCTACCATACGATGAGTTACTGCTTTCTTGCTTAGCATCAAACCGATGTTCAATTCTTCGATACTAAGCAAAAAAGCAGTATCTCATTTTTATACAATTTTTACACAAATTTCACAGAAAAGTAGTTTAGTTTCAAAATTCAGTAGTTTATATATAACTGCTTGCAAAAATTCAGAAAGATTCTAGCTTTATTTCTGGTTGAATTAAACCGATTTCTTCTTTATCGTTTTACGCAAAATCGTCTTTTTTGAGTTACTGTCTTTTTGCTTAGCACGGCAGTATTCTATCAATCTTTTAGTCGTTTATACGAACTCGGTGTTCATTCCTACGGATCTGACAGATGACTAGGAATATACACCGTGATTCAAAAAAAGTAAGCCAAATTATTTTTCATATATCTCTAGTGCCTGATAACATATCACGCTAAAATTTTCCAAATGTTTAGAGAATTGGACGAAGAATATGATTCCAAAATTTCATGAAATAAAGTTGAACGGATAAAAAGATATGCATCTTTAAACTTCATATGCCGAAATTGCCGTTTACAAGCAATTTTTGGTCAGATTCAATAAAAAAAGTAAGCTAAACTGTTTTTATTATATCTCCAATGCCTGATATTTAATCATACTAAAAGTTTCCAGATATTTAGAGAATTGAACCTAGAATAGGTTTCCAAAATATCATGTACTAAATTTGAACGGATAGAAAGATATGAATATTTAAACTTCATCTCCGGAAATTTCAGTTTTCAGCAAATCTGTTATGGTGTTCGCTGCAGTTTTCATGCCTGATAGTTCCCAATTTTGGTCTTCAGTGATCCTGGAGTAACATTTTACGGAATATAAAGTGTGGAGCGTGCATAATGAAAGACCGAGTCTACCAGACAACAATCCATGATATAAACGATCTGAAGCAAAGCTTGTTGGAAGTGTGGGATGGCCTGGACCAGACGATGCTGTTGCCTAATGGCGCCAGCGCCTCAAGGCTTGCGTGCAAGCTGGAGGATGACATTTTGAGCATCTTATTTAATTAAATAATCAAATCATGCTGTTGGGGTCATATTGCTAGTTCAATTATCTACATATCTGGAAAATTTTAGAATGATTGATCATCAGGCATTAGAGATATGAGAAAAAGTTTGACTTACATTTTACTGAATCTGACAGAAAATTGCTTGTAAACGGCAATTTTGGCATATGAAGTTTAAAGATTCATATCTTTTTATCCGTTCAACGTTATTTCATGAAATTTTGGAATCATATTTTTGGTCCAATTCTCTAAATATTTGAAAAATTTTGCGTGATATGTTTACAGGCATTAGAGATATATGAAAAACAATTTGGCTTACTTTTTTTTGAATCACGGTGTACATATAGGAGCAGAAATGAGAAAAAAGACGGAAGGATGGATGAACAGAAGAAAAATCAAAATGATGGATGTAGGAAAGGATGTTTGTTAGGAGGGAAGTAAGAACCGGAAATGAGTTTGAAGAACCTCCTTTCAGATGCAGCGGAAACAATCTTTCACCTCATTCTCCTGCTGCCCTTTGACCCCCCTCACGGTGAGTTACAGCTAAAAAACGGAAGCCAAACAGTTATGTTCTGCGTTCCCCAGAATGCAATTCTTCCACCGGAAGCGGTAGTGACGTTCGTCGTTGCTCCGATGATGACGTCGGATGATTGCTGGCTTCCGGTAATTGAGTATCGACCAGCGATCAATCTCGTTTAGGTCTCGCGACACGAGAACCGGATGAAGCGACCGGATGAAAACTGACGAGAAGTGACCGAGCGGACGATTTAGTATTTTGACGCACAACGCTAACAGAGAGCATCGTGATTGGAAGTCTATGTAATATTTGAAGTCTATGCTATTTGATGTCTAAGTAATTTGAAGTCTATGCTATTGAAAGTCTATGTAATTTGAAGTCTATGCGATTGAAAGTCTATGCTGTTGGAAATCTATGCTATTGAAAGTCTATGTAATTTGAAGTCTACATGTAGGCCTAGGACCTATGTCTGCCTGACTTCGTGTATGTGCGTATCTACTTATTTAGCTCCTTGTGTGTCTGCCTGTCCGTCTGTCTATGATTTTGTTTCCGGCTGTTTGGTTTTCTCTCTCATGCATTGGTGGTCTTTTTAACATGTCCGTGTACTGTTCGAAGTCGCTATTTCTTGCGGAATGCCGGCGATAGCCTACACTGGATTACAAGATGTGCTTCACTGGATGAGTCTTTGTTGATCGATGTTGGAAGGATCCACTCCAGGGTTTGCAGCAATTTAGCAAAAAATAGGCATTTGTAAAAATCTTGCAACTCCAAGATAAATAATTATGCGCATAGCATAATAGGGATTATAATTATGATTGCCTATTTGTATTTATGTGAATATAATTACTTAAATATTACAATTGCAATTATTGCATATTATGTGACAATTTTGTGCAACACGCTCAATTACAAAACATCGTCTTCTTCTTCAGTAATAATAATAATAATAATAATAATCGAAATATATTTAGGAAGAAATCACATCTCGTTAACCACCTTGACTTACAAAGGCTGATGACTAATTTATGGTCCATGACAAGTGGGCAAGTTGGCAGAGAATCGCCCAGCATGCAGGAAGGTCTACCCACATCTCGTTTTAATTGCAGGCCATTAACTCTTCGCATCCGGAAACACCTTCTACTAATGAAAACAATTTATGGAGCTTATCCCACGGGACTTCCGGTTTCGCAAACGTTGAATAGATATCAACTTCCGGATTGGAAAGTGACGTCAAAGAATCCTTTCTCTTGCACGATATTTATCGCTCTCGATGTCTCGCATGATTGGTTGTTGAATGATCGACCAATCAACGTCCGCCATTTTTCGATTGAACGATTGCGATTGGCTGATTAAAAAATCAGAATCATTCTGTGGAGTTTGTCGGAACACGCGATCGGAAACAAAATGGCGGCCACATGCAAAGACTCGACGCTAGGTGGAGTCAGATTCATTTCATCCGGAAGTCGTTTGGATTCTGAGAGAAAGGATCTGTGGGATAAATGGCCGTGGATGCGATGGGAAAAACTGAAGAAGAGGAGGAAGAGGAGAGAGGATGAAGAGGAGAGAGGATGAAGAGGAGGAGGAGGAGGAGGAGGAGGAGGAGGAGGAGGAGGAGGAGGAGGAGGAGGAGGAGGAGGAGGAGGAGGAGGAGGAGGAGGAGGAGAGAGGACAGTTGGTGAATGACGGGGAAATGAATGGAGGAAATGTCATGGCTTATTATTTTATTCATCAGGAATAGAGAAGAAATCTTATATCCATACTACAGGACACACCAACCATGCATAATTCTACACACATAAGCCTACGCCCGTAGTCGCATAGGCAAAATACGCATAGGCTACGTAAAATACGCATACCGGTACGTAAACATTCTACACACATAACCATACATATTGCATGCTAACTTTCATGGCTGTACAAACATAATAAAAAGTAATATTGTGCCTGTACGACGTCGTGTAAGTTAGCAATTATTGAAACACGGGCTTACACATCATGCTGTTGTCACTATAATTATTATTATTAGCCTATAGTAAGTGCTATATAGCATTAGTAGTAGAAGTAGCACTGTAGTAGAAGCACTAGCAGTAGTAGTAGTGGTAGAAGAAGTAGTGGAACAATAATAATCATTATTATTTCTGCATTATTTTGATAATAATGACCTGATAGTAGGTTGCTGATGAGTGTGATTGGGAGACAGAAGACACCAACGAGAATATCAGCGATCGCCAGATTCACGATGAACAGATAGGTGGCGCTGTGCATCTGTGGGTTCCGGGCTATTACAGTGACGACGAGAGTATTTCCCACCACACCTAACAGGAAGACGACGCCGTATGCGATCGAATAGACAACGATCATCGACAATGGCTGCTTAACAATAGGATAGAAGACAATCGATTGCGTTGACGACGTCACGTTGTCGCCATCGTATTGTGACGTAGCAGCGTCGGCAGCGTTGTCATGGTAACCGGACATGTTGTGAACGATTGTGTCGAGATCTTGTTGCGTTGTAGAAGACATTCTTGTTGGTAACAATGATAATTATTTCTCGTTTCCGGTTTCTTTAATGACCTGAAAGGCTGTCCTGACTTCGCTGATACATCTGCGGTTTGAAAATACAGAAAATTTAGTGTTAGTCAAGGAACCGTTATTGTCATTTTAACTTTATGCAATAAACCTATTTTATGGTGACAAGGGAAACCATTAATTTTGATAACATTTCTTAACAATAGACCAGGCAAATAAAGCACTAATAAGAGCAAATATTCTGTCGTGGAAACAATGACTGTAAGTAAACTTCTTGTACTGCTAATTGAATTATTACATGGTCTGATCTGTAGCCTACTCTAAAATTGGTTCGCAATTGACATTCTAGCACATGACGTTTATCTATCTAAAGCAGCAACACAAATTACACAATTCATTTTCTTTAGCACCATCGTTTTCAAATCAAATTGATCGTTTCTGAACTGCAACATGAAATATGGAATCCAATGGGAGATAATAAATTTGAATTCTACTCAGCACTGTCTACGTCGTCGTAAGCAAGTCTTAGACAACTAGTTAGAAACTTCTTCTATTATAGCACACGTGTAGGCTATCTTATGATAATTTTACTCGGAATGTGAGTTTCTAACATTGAAATCTACATAGTACTACTATCTTACGTAGAATAAAAGTTATTCATTCTCAGACTGTCAATGTAATGAGTAACGACAGTTCTAGCTTTATTCTTCCTAACGCACCAACATTGACATTCGTTGCGTTTGGAAACAAGAAAAAGATAAATAACACTAAATAATGATGCAAATAACATTAGAAACATTTTGACTCTTACTTTTTCAGTTAGCCTACCTCTCTAAACACTGGAAGCATCGACATAAGAGAAATCAAATCCAAAATTTGGTTTTCCGCATGTTGTCTAATATTACAGAAAACGTCTTCGATCGGTGTCGGTTGTTTATGATATTAAATCTTCTCCGCAAACTTTGTCTTCAATAAACGTAGGCCTATGCCTAATCGTCGACTCGAAATCTTCTAAGCGCTACAATGAAGCTGGCACAGGACAGCACGAATGCTGTGGCATGTCAGATGGGTTATCAATGTATACAAAACATGTCAAAGGCTAGATAATCATAGTCGGGTTGCGAGAAAACAGCATAAACTGTCTGCGCTGCAGCTGTCTAAGAACGAGGATCTCATCAACTGCTGCAGAAAAAATCGTCGATTTCAAACGACTCACGAATGATGTTTATACGTCGACGCCTACATTCAATAAATCCAGACCACACGTCGTCGTTGCTGTCTCCCGTTTTCTCCTGTTTGCCGACGTTTTAGTCTCCTGCTTATATAGGCGTGCTGCAGCTGCAGTCTCAGAATGTCTTTTTGTGACATTGAAGTCTGCAGAACGATGATGATGTCATCCTTACGACGACCACAGGTTCTGTTGTTAACTGCTGCTGCTGCTGCTGCTGCTGTTGCTGCTGCTGCTGCTGCTGCTGCTGCTGCTGCTGCTGCTGCTGCTGCTGCTGTCTGTTTATAGAGACGCGCTGTAGTCGACTCGTAAACACAGCTGCATTGCGACTATGTCAACGCCACCACCGCAGCCGGCGCCACCGACTATGGTCAATTTAGCGTTGGTTGTGCGTGCGTGATGGGGAAGTCATGTAGAGAAGGGTGTAGTGGATGAGAAGGCAGAGCAAGGCAGAGACTGGGACAAATCGGTAAACAAGACGTATTATGCGGACTAAGGTTTGAACGATCGAGCAAAGTACTTGTTGCGAGGTGGAAGGGACAGAGGAAGTAGGAGAAGGAAGGAAGGAGGACAGTGGAGTGGAGATGAAGACCGAAGAACTGAGGAGAAATAGAAGGAAAGATGAAGAAAGCAAGAGGAGGCGCGGTAATATGAGGAGATGAGGAGGAGGAAAGGGGAAGGAGGAAAAGGGGAAGAAGAAGGAGGAGGGAGATTGAAGAGGGAAGAGGAGGAGAAAGAAGATGAAGACGAGGAATGAAAGACTGAGAATGAGGAGAGAAAAGAGGAAGCGGAGGGAAGGAGGAAAAAGAAGAGGAAGAAGACCTCAATCAGGAGGCGATGCAAGGAAAGAGGCGGAGTATGAAGAGAAGGAGACGGAGAAGGAGATGGCGGCTATCGGCGTTCTTTTGTTTTCGCTGGATGTCATTAGCGTGTTTGCCAATCGTTCGTATATTATTATAGGCCTATCGTCTCAAGCGACGACGAACGACGTCCGTCCCTACTCATCCTCGTATACGTCCTTCATCTTCATCGTCGTCGGATAATAATCGTTCTTCATCAAATGACAACGCACACGATTCGATCGCTGCCTTTCATCTCATGTCCGTTCTCTAGCAATTAGCATCATCATCAATCGACGCACTATTAAGATGAGAGCACACACAATCGCTCACACACAATCAGTCACACACGTAGACACACAGCAACAACAGTGTCACACGTTAAGTGTCCGTGTGATTTATTAGATAGATAGGACGCCACCACTTGTATTGCGTCTCAAATGTGCTGAAATAAAAAAATTAAAAAACATAGCAGCATTCGTTAAAAATGGAAAGTTTATTCAGATAATTTTGCAACCGACTCTACAGGACAAGACATTTTGCAATGAGTCGAATAATGATCGCCCTTCTGAATTCCACAAATTCGAGAGTTTCCCTCACCAATAATTATAGACTACTGCCGATATCCTACCCTCATCTTCTTTACTTTCCTCTAATTATCACCTTGTAAACATAGTAAACATATTAGAATAGACCATTCTTTACGAACCGAACCATCGAATACATCAGTTTGAGTTACAGTTCAAAAGTTAAAGTTGTAAAAAATATACTATTTTTGCGCCAGAAATGAACAAGAGACTAAGATATTTTTCATAGTTTCTTGGTTTGTCTTAAAATTAGACACCGCTAAAATTGTGTGACCAACTTACAGGCAATCGCTGGTAATTGTATTTTTATAAATCATCTGTAGAGTTGTAAGGGTTTCAGATTGCGTCGGAATTTTCATTTCAGATCGATCATAAGCTGATTAATTTGTTCATTCTTGAAATGACTTTAGATGAAAATCTTATAGGACTTATTCGTCGTCTTCTTCAAAAAGTATTTTCTTCCTGTTCTTTTACTTCTCTTTCTTCTTCTTCTTCTTGTTTTTACTTCTCACCGTTCTTGCTCTTCCTATTCTTGCTCTTCCTATTCTTGCTTTTCCTATTCTTGCTCTTCCTATTCTTGCTCTTCCTATTCTTGCTCTTCCTATTCTTGCTCTGGCGGTGGTTCCGGATCTTATTATTTTCGATATTCCTATTCTTCTTCATCATTATCATCTTCTCCTTCTGTTGCGATACAAACCTACACCGTCTGCATTTCTGAATTCATCTCTCTGTCTACAAATATCACTATAATTATGACCTTAAAACCTATATTATTATTATTATTATTATTATTATGTTTTCCTCCTACAACTTCAATTAAAGCAGCGCAATACTCAGCGGAGGAAGAAACATCGCCAACGAAATCTGCTCAGCGCTGACGCAGCGCTACGTATGCGTTACCATGGTGACGAGAGTATCCACGTTACGTGCCCTGCCTTCGACACTCGGTCCACAGCGATCGCTGCTTTCGTATGCCGCTGTTGACACTACGGAACAGCAGACGCGTGGGGGCTGTTCCAGTGATTGCCCCTGCGACTGTCACCGAGAGTAGACAGTGACAGTCATGTCATGACATGTATTCGTGATGGTCTTCGGTCCTGTGTATTCGCGATGGTCTTCTATGGTTGTAGACCTACACACAGAGACGGAGGAGTTTTTTCATCACTTCGCATGAATTACGGATGCAGCTACAAATATTCTCGCTCGTCTGATTTCGGTCGTCCATCTTTCGTTGTTGATTATTAGTTGATGTCTTTGATGAGATGGTCAGGCAGCGATGAAATCCCAATGCGACTATTCGTTAGAAGGGAATTGTGTCCGGAATAATAAGAAATGCGTTGTTCCCTGTGATTAGAGAGAGAGAAATAATTGATTGAATTTACTAAGAGAGACTCTTTTAAGTTTTTTGTGTTCTATAATTGTGCACCTACTGCATGGGGTTCAGTTCAAGACGAAGGGAGACAACAGCTGCGACGCAAAGATGTTATAATAAAATGTGCCTAAGAAAAATACGTGTGACATGAAGATGTGTAGATCTTTAATATAGGTAAGGAGAATTCTTGTGGTTTAGATCGATGGTTCCACACTCATTTCTTGCGGCTTGGGACTGGCACTGTTAGAATACTGGCAGTATAGTCCAGTATTTTGCGGCTATTCTCCGTGTAACTCCAGAAATTGCACATCTTAAAACTCCTCTTGTATCTTATCTCACCAACATTCGTTTCTATCATTCTATCTTTATAATTTATTCTGTTCGTTTAATATTTCTGCATCTTCAGTTTTTCTCCTTCATTCGCCATTTAATTCCCAACTTGGCATATAGTCCACACACATGACAGCAAACCACTTGCTCATAGTTCATACGAGGAGTCGAATCCGTGTCCGCATGATACGCGACAAATCGTGTTACCCATGGACACATTTCGAGGATTACGACTTCAACCCCGGATGTAAATAATGTCCGTAATTTTTAGACAATTATAGGGCCTGCGAAAAACTATCCCGAAATGCGAACCCGAATTTTATTATTGCTACGTCCCTGGTGCAATCGATGAACCTTCTCGGATGTGTTTGATGACAAGTAAGTTAGTGCGAAATGTCCACAACAACTCAACGGGTAAACACCGCTTCGGTTTTACAGACCATAGAAGGACTGCCGACAGCACACAAGATGCAGCTCATGGTGAAGATCTGGCTAGCAAAAATAACAATAAAAATGGTTCCTTTGTTTACACGGCACTGTATCGACTCGTGGATAGAGAGGGTCGCTGAAAACAAACGACTGTTTGGCAAGGGCTTCACTGCAACCCTAACTAACCCCTCTCTCTCTCAAACCCAAAACTTGTGTTATTGCTCATTTATTGAGTAGTAAACGATGGATTGTAAATTGGTTTCAAGTGTTTTTCCACGGACGGTCATCATTCATTCATTCGTTCATTCATTCATTCATTCATTCATTCATTCATTCATTCATTCATTCATTCATTCACCATTCATTCATTCATTCACCATTTATTCATTCATTCATTCATTCACCATTCATTCATTCATTCACCATTCATTCATTCATTCATTCATTCATTCATCATTCATTCATTCATCATTCATTCATTCATTCATATATTCATTCATTCATTCATCATTCATTCATTCATTCATATATTCATTCGCACATCATTCATTCATTCATTCATATATTCATTCATTCGTTCATTCATTCATTCATTCATAAATACATGAATTCATCCGATCATTCAGTTATTCACTCATTAATAGTTAATTATTATTTCTATGCCCCGAAGTACCTCAGATAGGCTACCTCGACCGTCCTGCCACATTTTAAGCCCTGCTACCTCGAAGTAAAAGTAAACAATCCTGAGAAAAAAAACATGGAACGGTTAGAGCACGTCAAGGTCCGGCATAGCAGCTCTTTATTATTATTTTTTTAATTGCTTGATGTAGTAAGGATCCCTCGGGCTGTAAAAGTGTAAAAGAAAATAAAATCATTATTATTTTTTTGCCCCGAGGTATTTAGGATCCCTCAGGGACTTATTACTAACTACGTGTTTAAAAACCAGTCCAGAATGGCCCTAATCGTCGATTTCTTGGCTAGCGAAAGTTATTGAATGAATGAAATTATTATTATCATTACTATTATTATTATTATTATTATTATTATTATTATTATTATTATTATTATTATTATTATTATTATTATTATCATCATCATCATCATCATCATCATCATCGTTATTATTATCATTATTATTCCTATTGATAATAATGTGATTATAATTACCATTAATTCCATTGCTTCTACTGCACTCATGCATTTGCAATGCGAGCCATTGATATTATTAATGATCAAACTATATCGATAGAATATATCGTTACCAATTGCGAGCGAAGTGGTTGCTAAAGATTCCTAGAATGTAGCCATCTCAGGGAAGGAGGACCGAACCCATACTCTACGCGTTTCAAAACAAGGGTCTTAACCCTTTGACTACCATATAAAATTGCTATTATTGTTTGAACATCAAAGTACTTGTTACGTATGCGTGTATCGTCGCCATTCTGAGCCAGTGCTCTTAAAGCGTGAAAATAAGTGCATGGACGTTCTAAGCTTTCCAGGCTGAGCTGACCTAAGAAGTACCTGGACTCTGTCCACGATTGTCCAGTCACACTCTAAGCCTTGCCCTCCTTCTTTGTCCAACCTTGAGACTGGCACGACCAGAGTATATAGCCCAGCGTTGGTTGCTGACGTTTTCAAGGACTGCAGAAAGTTCGCCCGTGTCTTGTCTATAATCTTGACCTCTCTGCACGTAGTTTGTGATCCTTTGTCACCCACTTAAGGATATGTTGTTTTTTGGACGACCCTCCTCTCTCACCATTCTACGCAGAATGAATGATCCCTGCAGCAAGGGAGATACATCTCAATTAACTGCTACTTAACTAGGACGTCGTTTTATAACCATCGTAATATCATATGATTGGTAAACTTCCTTTGCTTTATATTATTATCAAGCGTTAGTTCTTCAGAGGCGTTCTCGGTTTTCCTGTGTTATTATTGAACTGAATTGTGTCTTAGAGAGACTGAGATAGAGAGCAAAGCAGACAGACAGACAGACAGACAGACAGACCGACAGACAGACAGAAGGGGAGACAGAGAGACGAGAGACAGAGCGAGGGAGAGTGAACATACATGTCTCTCGGGGTCTCTAGCACTCAGAGAGACTCTGGTTCCTGGACATTATGAAAGGACCTTTATATCTAGTAGAGCAGCTTTCTATCTACATGCAGTTGAGACAAATGCAGAACATTCCCCATAGATTAGAGGGTTAGAGTTAGAGTTATAGTTAGAGTTAGAGTTAGAGTTAGGTAGCAGGAACCTACACATCTTCCTCTAGTCCTGCTAACCACAAATTGAACATTAGGGCCAATGTTGACAAGGTGTTCAGTGAATGTTAACTTAACCTACATTTCTTCACATTGTATGTATACGTGTACGTGGTGGCTTGAGATGGATTCGAACCACTAATCCTCAGGCTGCGAGGCAGCGGACATACCAACTACACAACCGCGCTCACAATGCTATCTAGTCAACCCTCATCCGAACAATAGGTCTGATCAGACCACACCGCATATTATATTTGTTGCATAACGTTTAAAATATTATATTTTGTCAATTTATTTCATGTTTTGCAGAGCTGCAATGAAAAGCAAATCGAAACGACGAAAACAATTTAGTGCTATAATTATAAGACACTGAAGATAATGCTGGTTGAGATCTAATGATGACAGTTTAGACAGTGAGAACAACGACAAAGAATGTGAATGTGTAAAGATGCCAATGCCTAAAGAACACCTTCCGGTGTTTCTTATGATGAGAGAAATGTTGAAATCGAAGATGATGATGCACGCGATGATGAGACTGGTCCTGATAGTGATGATAACGTTGACGAAACAACTGTTGATACTGATGAAGACGAGAGACCTGAATGCAAGTCAAGATCCGAATATGTTTGGCAGCCAAAGAACTGCCAAGAGGAGAGTACAAAAGGACGATGCTGCTTGTGTGGAAATAAGGCTAGAAATACACTGTAACCTGCTTAATATGATAGCCTAATATACTGAACATGTTACAAACCAGTCTGTTTGTCGCACATTGTATATGTATCTCTGCTGAGCACAGTACACACATGTCGTCATGTGATCGATGCAAACAGGAATAAGACTAACGGACCATGATATAATTATGCTTACAATTTCAATGTATTCCATTGCTATGTGATAGACATTTTCTAGAAAACAGTCATCTTGACTTTTAACATAACAGCTGTCAGTGCTATTTTGCTAGAATTGTGATTTCTCTACATTTTTTAAAGTTTACAGATAGCTCACTATCATGGGATGGATCTAACATTTATTACAAACCACCAAAACAAATGTAACTGAGCGTTTAGTTTTAAATTCAGCATAGAAATGATTTGCGCTGCGTAAAGAGAGACATACATTTTTCAGTTATTCTGATTTTATTTTACAAAATGACATAGAAATATTGTTACCTACGAAAAACCAATTATCAAAACGGGGGATCTGGCCAGACCCCCTTTGTTTGGGTTGCAGATTCTTGTTCAGCTGAGGGTAAAAGGAAGTTTGTTGAGTGGTTGTTGAACCGCCCTCATCCTGTCAAATTCAGTCGTGACTTGATTACGATTCAAAGATAAACAATTGATATTTTATGTTTTCCGTTTCTTCAGACCAATAAACCGTAATATTATTCAATTCTTTGTTCATTATAAATTAATAGCTGTTTTTTATTGACTCTTGCGTCTGGCGTAGGCCTATAGTCAAACCTGGGCGGTAGTTTTTATTTTATTTTCAAGGCACAGATCTCTAAATTATTGCGAAGACCTCTTTATACTTATTTCCGACGTCGCTTAAAACGTGTCTCCCATATAATACGTGAAGTTCTCATTCGGTGACAGAGAAGCTGAAGCGTCCAACAACGAGCTCGCGGTGAGATCCACTCTTTTCTCCACGATTCTACTATTTCCATGACTAAGACTAAGACTATTTCAACCACCACTACTAGGCTAATGCTAGACACATGTTACTATACTACAATTATTAAGCATGAATCGGTTATTGTATAATTATTGCAGGTGATTTAGGATCATAATTATAAAATAAGCCGACGAAATGGATTCGCATTTGAAATGGGCGGACTATCTGATCCTTGTTGGATTCCTGGTCATCTCTCTGGCCATCGGAGTCTACCATTCGCTGACAGGAGGTCGACAGAAGACGACCGCTGAGTTCATAATGGCAAATAGAAAGCTCAGCGTCATTCCGACGGCCATTTCGATGCTCGTCTCCTTTCAGTCGGCCATTATGGTGCTCGGATCGACGGCAGAGATGTATGGCTATGGCATGCAGTACCTCATCTTCAGCTGTGTTGGTTCTACGCTCGCATTGATCATTGTCGAGCGAATCATTGTTCCGTGGATCTATCCGATGAAACTCGTCAGCGTCTTCAGTGTAAGCTCAACGCTATTATTATTATTATTATTATTATTATTATTATTATTATTATTATTATTATTATTATTATTATTATTATTATTATTATTACTATTATTATTATTATTATTATTATTATTATTATTATTATTATTATTGTTATTATTATTATTATTATTATTATTATTATTATTATTATTATTATTATTGTTATTATTATTATTATTATTATTATTATTATTGAGTATTGACGTTATAATATGGTCAGCGTCTTCAGTGTAAGTTCAACGCTACTCTCCTCACGTTTCTGTCTTAGTAACTGTTCAGTGTTAATTCCTAAACATCGCTGCAACGTCTAAGATGAGATCTGCTTTCTGACAGTAAGAGTCCAGTTGATAGTTTCAAGTGTGTCAGCTGATTTGTCTCTATAGTCTGCAGTGTGTAATGTCAATTCCTGAAAGATTAAAACTCAAATCAGCTATACACATTACACAATTCTAATCTAATGACTAAGAATAATATGTTAAAAGAAAAATTACACAGAGCCGCTTGCAAACCTTTTATACTGTGAATCTTGGTATGAGAAATTGAGAATAGACCAGTAATCTTATTAGTGACTGTTTCCAAATTTTGAACTGACAGTTGGCGTAGTTAAGCAGCTCCTACCTCTTGCTGATTTTATGAACGAGTAGCGTAGAGTTCAGTTCAATGCAGAGTAGAGCTTTGACGATTTTCGCTGTTGCACGATAGTTATACATGTATGTTTTGCTTTGGTTTCTTGTAGTACTTGGAAAAGCGATTCATGTCAAAGAGCATCAGGATATTTGGAGCTTCAATGGGAATTGTAGCGGCGGTATGAGTCAATCTCTGTGTTCGCATGTAGGCCTACATGTACATAAAATATTCAAACTTAAAGTTTTACTAAACGAATACGAGCGAATGTGCTTTTCAAATGGAATAAAGAATTATTACAGAAATAGTTTTATATAGGCCTATACAGATAAAGTATGCTGGACGTGGAGATAATGTATGGTATGGATAGGAGATGCACGACAACATAACAATATTCATAATGTTGTCTATTATTAATTGTTTAATGTTTATTCAATAGTCTGATTAACCGAACGCAATCGGTTACAGAGTACAGTTGTGCGGTTATCTTAATTAACATCAATCTTAGCCATACTGACTAACAGAACAGAGTTGGACTATTCGACTAGGCTATACAGTGGCTGGAGATAAAAGTTGACTGTATAATAGTTCTACTGTAGCAGCTGTTGTTGTTGTTTTTTTCTTCTTAGATTCTCTACATGGGAGCGGCCATGTATGCACCGTCGGCGGCTCTCGAAGCTGGTATTTATATAGCGAAATAAATATAAATATAAATATAATTTAAATATAGATGGTTTTAAATATAATTATCGAAAACTGCAAACGCTGCATCTTCGAGTGCCATCTTTCCCATCACTATAGTCTATAAATTTATAGCATCATATTGATTCACCAACAGCACCACCTCTCTCTCCATCATCTCCACCTCTGTCAACAATTGCATTACCACCATAGTCACACTCACTACCACCACCACCAACAACACGTCATCATCATCATCGTCATCATCCTCATCATCACCATCATCATCATCATCATCAACATAATCATCGTGATGATCATCATCGTCAATGCGTCATCATCAATACATCTTAACTGCGGAGTCTGCGGTCAATGCCCTTCTCATCGCTACCATAGATTGCAATAAAATGACGAAATAAACGATGATTGTGTACAATTGTTTGTTTCTTTGTTTTTTGTCAGCAACTGGTTTCCCGATTTCCGTCTCGATTCCTCTCATGGCCGTAGTATCCGTCGCTTATACAGCTCTTGTGAGTACATCGAGGGTGTTCAAAAGATTGTCACCAATGAGTTTTCGATGACAAACCGACAGACTTTATTGACTGATTGACTGATTAACTGATTGACTAGATGATTGAAAGATAAAATGATTGAATGACTCTTTGGCACGCTCACTCGCTCAGTCACTCGCTCACTCACTCACAGAATGACTGAATAACTGATTGATTGATTGACTGGTTGATGGATTGATTGATTGAAAGTGTTTGACTGATTGACTGACCCATTGACTAACTGACTGACTAATTGATCCTACTGACTGATTTACTTATACTGGTTTACTGCTTCACATGGTGACGACTTACTAATATACATAATATTTCACACCGATTTCCATGTGTTTGCCGCCATTTTGTTGATATACCACCGACTTAATCAATGCCAAATTGATATCTTCTATCATCTAACAGAAGAATCTTCGACACTGAAGGGAGTTGGAGAAAATATATTAATGATAAGTAAATAATAAAAATAACTGATTAATATGAGTCAATAAAACTATATTTATATCAGCTGGTGCTAGTTTTGACAATGACTCAATCGTTCGCATACATTGCATGCAACCGATCAATAGAAGTTAGTCAATAATATAGGCCTAATTGTTGATAAAGAAATCGATTGTTATAATGATTATAATTGTGGTCTTCAATGATGATGGCTTATTCTTATTATAACCGTGTTATTATAGGGTGGAATGCGAGCTGTGATATGGACAGATGTCTTTCAGTTCGTCATCATGGTCGGTGGATCGGTAGCAATCTTCGTCAAGGTATATCGTATAAGACAACGTCACGACGGTTTAAAAAGAGATAACGATAACGATAACGCCGATGACCATGACGATAAGTCACTGGATGATTGATTCTGATGACGATGATAATGATTTTTTATATTATTTTTATTATTATTATTAATTTTAGTAGTGGCGGTATCGGTGTCGGCTGCAGCAGCAGTAATAGCAGTTACTGTAGCAGTAATAGCAGTTACTGTAGCAGTAATAGCAGTTACTGTAGCAGTAATAGCAGTTACTGTAGCAGTAATAGCAGTCACTGTAGCAGTAATAGCAGTTACTGTAGCAGTAATAGCAGTCACTGTAGCAGTAATAGCAGTAGTAAGAGTAGCAGATGCAGTGTAGAAATTGTTGGAAGGCGTTAGGCAACTGTACGAAGGTGCGAATCTGATAATGAGATTGGCGAGTAGTCAAGGGAGAAGTGGTTAAAGATGCAGATTACATGTTTGAAAGTTAATGAGAAATGTTGTCACCGATGGATTTTACTCACAAGAGACATGAAGACGGAAACACGAAATTCACGACTGCAGCAGCACGAGGGTGTACAACACTGTACACTGTATGGCTGCACACAGTTCTACATCGAGACTCAGCTAAAAAGACACATCATACCTGAAGATCACTGTTCACAGTTCAGAGCTATAATACAAGTGTTTTGATGAGAAATGCAAGTTATATTTATATTGCAAAGAGAACTATTAACATTAAATATGTAACGCCCGCCCCTGCGTACGCTCCCGGAGTCGCCACTTCCGGTCCGACGCGCGAAGGGACCGCGTACTGTTGTGAGTCGTAGTCCAGAGAGATAGAGGGAGGAAGGGAGGCGGTGGCTCCCGGGTTCGAACTCCGTCCGGACTGAGGCGGCCCAGCCCCTTGGGCTCCTACCGCTTTATATGAAATAGGAGCTTTGCTCAGCAGTCGCTCGCTCCTCCGTAATATACCAGGGTTGGGCGGTAAGGCAAAGTCTTTGGGCCTGGCACCCGAACTCTCTTCCAGGCCGATGGTCGAGTGGTAAGGAGCGTCTACAGTAATTGCAGTGGTGAAGGTACCAGGGTTCGAACTCACAACAGATTTCTGCGTTGGCATGGGCGATTCTAACCGTTTGATACGCGCCATGACTTCCGTCAGCGCTTCCCTAAGGTTATTTTGTACTGAGGCAATTGCCTCTTCAGCATTACTTTGGACAACAAAGATAAAGTCTTCAACACTGGAGATTGCCCCTTCAACATTACTTTGTACCACGGAAATTGCCTCTTTGGTATCTCTAGCATTAGCCTGCACATCACTTCTGACGGAGGAGATTGCCTCTTGTGTGGACTTAGTATTCGATTGTATGGCCTCTAGTAAAATGCCTATTTCTAACGCAGATGGTGGTCTGGATGGCTGCGAGGGCGTTGATGCTCCGCTTCTATCCATGGCGCTATACAAGTTCTGGTTATGTCAAATCCTAACGCTAGCAAGAAGTAAATCTGAGAGTTTAATCCTTGACTCTTATTATTATCAGAAACATTTAATAATTATTCGCAATGTTAATCAACAGCTTACAGTTTAAAACAACTGGTAATAATATGCAACACAGTTCAAACAGACCTCAATCGGAGCAGACAAAATGAATCCCCAATTCTTGTACTTAGATGCCAATCTTAATTTCTCTGCCCAAAAGATCAATTTAATTTTGTATTGAAGACCCAAGTAAAATTGTACCTTCTACTATAGACACAGGACAGGACGACGATATGCGAGAAAAGGCGCAGCTGGGTCGTCGAATCCAGGACGATCGACGACGATAAGTGACTCAGAGGGATCCACAACAATCGACGCTGACAGGACGATAAAACGGAGCTGACACGTCGAGAACAGGGAATCCACGAAAAGATATTTATAATAATAGATTGACGCCCTTAGGCAAACTGCATAGAAGATATCGACGACAGAAGAAAATCCTGAACACCGAGCGGTTTCGATCCACACGAGAGAAAGATCAAAAACCCGAACGAACGACTTAACTCAGAATCCGTAAAGAACAAACATGACAACGCAATAATTCAGACGTCGAATTCACGCCGACTTAGATAAACTGTTTCGTTTCTAAAATAATCAAACTCTGATTTCGTAACTTGCTCTCCAGAGCTACACGTCTATCCTCGTCGAAGTCCGTCGTGAATCTGCCTGCGGGATCAGCGTCCCCCTTATATAACCTTCCTAGAGGTGACGCTTGCGCATGCCCACAAGAAGACCGCCTCACGTGCCTCGTGTTGCCTCCCTGTCGCAGGTCACGTCGACACTCAGCGCACCGATTCAACCTTTCAGTTCAACACACGAAGGCCTTAATGGGAAAACTACCAATGCGCAGTCAAACCGTGTGACGGCGAGAGCAAATATCGACGTACACAGACCACACGCGGACATGTCCTTCTTTGTCTGTTTCTATGCACCAGCGACGTTTGCGTCGGTATCTCTGCCTGTACGCGCGATTGGACCGGTCGGTGACACTCTTCTGGCCGTCGCTCCATGCCCTCGCGTTTGTCCTTCTCTATCTGTTTCAATGTATCAGCGACTACTGCCTCTGCCTCGCTGCGTGTATGCGCGACTGCACGATCGACGACTCAGTCTGCCTCCCCTCCTCCTTTGGCCGTCGCTGGATACGAGCCGCCAAAGGCCGATACCGTGAGAGAATCACACGAATACGGATCGGTTAAAACTAGCCACGGCAGCTGCAGCGGCCTGCCTACGTCAGAGAACGCTCCAATTCGCGTCAAAATCGAAATCAACATTAAAATCTAGGTCACCAATATTATCTAGGTCACCGAATGCAGCTCAAAAATTAATAATATTATATATATATCAGACCACGAAAATCTAAGGGATCCAAAAATATATAATATAATATTGCAACTAAAATTCCGTAGCGTCTAGTTATACGCAAACGCTACACTCTCACCGCCCAAGGAATTTATTTCAGACGATGTTTAAGTGGTAAAACAGCCTCTGAAATTGTAAAGTAAGGCTATAATTTATGTCTGCTCCGACTGTTACAGCAAAAGTTCAAACATTAAATGCATAAATCAACAAATATGCGACGCACAATCGTAACCGCGGCAGCGCAAGCGTTGAGCAATAATCGGTTTACCCGATTCATAGTTTAGTCTAGAGTGTCAATAAAAGTTCTGAATTTATATAGCTCCATATAATTATTTATATATATATATAGGCCTGTCATTATCACAAACTTTCCTCAGTTCAGTTTATACAGAAAAGTCTACGACAAGCCCTAATGCAATTCACAGACAGCAGTTTAAGCTTGACCCACTCAGGTCATCATAATTAGCCTATCACTTAAGCTTATCACGGCGTTTCCACACACACGAGGTTTCTTAGGCTTATCCTGTGGTAAAATTCTGTGTTTACAGAATATAAGCTTACCCAACAGTTCGCCAAAACCTCCAGTTAACGCCTAATTACAATTCTATTCTCTAATAACGGCCTTTAACACCATAGCCTATAATAGCACATAGCTCACTCCAATGATTAACTGCCTGTCCGTGTATTAAAATTTGCCATAGAGAAATCAGCATAATATCCATCTAACAGTAGGCCTAGGCCTGCTTCTTACATAACATCTCCAAAATTCCAATAGGCCGAGCTTACTAACTCAAAATAGAGTAGGCTGCCTAATAAGTCACACAGACAACGTTTACAAACATCCATACACAATACAGGCCTAATAGGCTGTAACACTAAGCCTATATCCTATGCGTGCCATGTATCGGTTGCAGGAAGACTAATTTAAATTAATAGGCTCTACAAGCAATTTGTACAAACAGCCCTGCACAATATAGGCTTAATAGGTTGTAACGCTAAGTTTATATACCATGCGCCACCTGTCTATGTCCCAGCGATATTAATTTAATTAATAGGCTCCATTAGCCAATGCACAGAACACTTACAGTAACATAAGGTTAATTAGGTCGACTTAATATAGTTCAATTTACACTAAAGTACAAGGTTACACTGTAATCTCGTTCACGATATAGCATAATCAAATATAATTATCATAGGCCTATGTTTGTAATTATCAGTGGCTCATTATACGTTACATGGCATATATAATAATTATTCTTACGTTTCCTGCGTATATACTAGTTCTATACATATTAAATATAAAATTAAGGAGGACATCTCCTCTTTCGTTCATCATTAAACTAGGCCACACAGAATGCAGTCATATAGGCTACGCCTGAGAACTTTCAACTGTTAATATTGTCGGCGCTTTAAAACGTCACATCTCGGATTATAGCCTACCGCCAATCTCCCCCACCGACTGCAATAACATCTGCAGAGCGTGGAAATTTTAGGCGACCAGCTACCTCGACTAAATGAGCCTATAGATTAGTCCATGTCACCGTACACATAGCATTATTATGCACAAATAAACAGATCAGAAACTAGGTCACTCAACACGACAGATTAAAACCTTACACAACAGATAATGAAAAATAATAATAATAATACTAACCAGCTCAAATGCATGCTGCAGAATTGATGCAAAACTATATGCCACCAGTTCTATAGTTAGTAATCTAATAATAATATAAAACACTGGGCTAATGCTTCGGCCCGATCATTATTATTATTCTAAGCCGTGCATCTCATTAGGCCGAACTACAAAATTAATGTAAACATTGCACGGCGGAGTATTTGAACAGTGAAGTAATTTACCTACAGCAAGCCTATATTTAAATAATATTATCATCTATGTCTTAGATATTATTGTAACCGATAGGCCTACAAAAAGAGAATATATATTTATAATCAATCTGAGCTAATACAATTTTGATGTAGGGCTCCTGTCGATCCGTTAATATAATATTATTATATCAGCTACACAAAATTATATATAGCCTATCCATTCCAGCTTATCTATGCTAATCCTTATTATTATTTCTGAACTAGAAACATGTGTATATATAGGCCTACGCAGATTAAAGCCATTCAAGCCTGTTATGTATTATTAATAGAATCTGTATCTACAAATTATATAGGCCCCTCAGCAGTTAATCACAGTATAATATTATTATCACTTATAGGCCTACTTTAAGCCTATAATTTAATTATATAGCGCCCTTCAAAATATAAGCCTACTATTTAATATTATAATCGCGTGTACCCTAGGCCTATAACATATTTATATAGCGCCTTGTACTATGCAATCACAACAGCTGAACAAAGCAGAATATATAGGTCACTCCAACAAAACAGGACATAGTATAGGCCCATGTCTCAACATTATTAATGCAACCTATATATGTAATTATATCGCTGCGAATGCTACAATATTACACGAAGGGCCTCTAGAATTTTTATATAGCGCCATTTTAAATCATCAATGATGCCTCTATCATTTATTATTATATAACTGCTATGCTATGACCACAAAGTCTTATGTAGACCTATCCCTGCATCAAAACCTAATAATGAGTGAATTAATTAATCACGCTATTTATATATATGCAGCGAAACATAAGCCTATTATTATAATTATAAAACAGGACATCTAAGGTCACACAAATATTATCATCCTGGCCAACGCCTTAATGAAAACCAGGCGACCTTAGCCATTATAACATATATATCTCCTCAGGTCAGAAAATCATTCATATAGCGCCAACTAATTGATGTAGCGCCAAACCACAATATATATCATCTGAAGCAATATTCAAGCTGCCATCGTTATAATGCAATGCAATACAATTGTTAATCTATGCAATTCAGTACAAACACAAAGTTCAGTCAACCTACAATACAACATTACAGTATTTACACAGTAACTCACACATGTAAAAACCATTACATGTAAAAATAACTCATTTTCATCAGAATCGAACCAAAAAAATGTTACAGATTCTTCTGCATTCAGATAATCCCCCGCGATTAAGCGGTCATTAACAAAGGTCACCAGATGACCTTCAGTTCTATCCATCGGGTAGTGGGCAAGACTTCAACCGGGGAGCTTTGTCACTCATAGTGAACCAGCGGCGTCCCTCCGGTTGTGCGTACTGTTCCCACCGATCCACCTGGTCTCTGATATGATCCGGGGTGGGCGCGCGTGCGGCGAACACACGACCAGTGCTAGGGTTGTCCTGATTATCGCCCACCGGTCGATCGGGATTGTCGCCAGGTGGATTCTGTTGCTGCTGCCGAAGTGGACATCTGCTTAGCAAGTGCGAGCTAGAGTCGCAGTAGAAACAGCGCCGACCCTCCTTTGGCGAATTCCGACCAACGTTAGGATTGTCGGGATTATCGCTCACACCTTGACCGGGGTTATCTCCAGGCGGGTTCTGCTGCCGTTGTCGGAATGGACAATCCCGCGCGACATGATTTGTAATTCGGTTACAGGCATAACATCTCCGCTCGTTTCGTCCAACTTCCGGTTCCGCCGCCTGTCGGTACCAGCAGGCGGAACTCCCATGGCCTGTTCTATTACAGATCGAACAGCGTTGGTTATTCCGCCAGTTATTTCCGTTTGAACCGTTCTGATCTCTCCACGACCCGCGATTATTATAGTCTCTGAATTGTGGCGCTGACCCCGATTGTTGCCCTTTCTTTAATTGCTCTATTTCTCCATTCATCCTCTCCATCTGCCGTTTCAGGTCTACCACTATCGGATCCTCGTTTTCTTTCACAGCGTTGACCCGTCCATGTCGTCGTTCGTGCTGTTCATGACCACTGACTTCCGCTTTCTGATAGCTGTCCAACCGCATCGCCACTTTGTACGCTTCGTCGAGAGATTTCGGTTCTCGCTCACGGAGCTTCAAAGCGAGATTTCGGTCGCTCACGGCATCCACGAATGCCCGAATGGCAATGGCTTCACGGTGAGCTGTCGAAGCACCAGGATACGCTCGCGAAGACAAAAGTCGAACGTCATCAATTAATACTCCCATGTCTTCGTCGCTTTTCTGCTTTCGGGTGCTAAGTTGCGTCTGGAACAGGGTCTGCTGCTCGGCGCTACCGTACCGTTCTCGAAGTCGCTGGACCAACGCCGTCCATGTATCCAAGCTGTCAGATTCGGCCAGTAAATGGGTCGCCGGTTCCACCAAGGAAACCACCAGTTGGTCTAATTTCTCTTCGTCCGTCCAACCGTTGTTCCTTGCGCAGACGGCGAATTTGCGCAAGAACACCTCCACATCGGTCCTTCCGCTGAAAGAACCGAGTTTCGTCCATTGCTTTTGTCTAGGAGGCCAAGCCGACGACGATTTGACCTCAGCCGCTTTAACTGTCGTCGAGGGGGTCGGTTCCGGTTCCTTGCTTGTTCCACGAATGCTACTCATCGGAAGTTCCCAGTCACTAGGCATTGTCTGTGTCGCAACGGATGTCATGGGAACGGATCTGGTAGGACCGACGGACGCGTTGACAGGCGGCAGCACTTTTATTTCACCAACCGCAGACATCGTCGCTTTGTCGTCTCCAGTTGTTTCGATTTTATTCAGGAAAGTCGGTTTCAGAAGAGCTTGACGAGGCAATTCGGTGTTACGACTAAATCCAAAATTCTGAGCACCGAGACATGAGTTCATCCTTGCCGACTCCACGACGGTCGGCCACCGAGGAAAGGCGACGTCGCTGGGACGAGGTGGGTCGAGACAGCGAAGCGGGTCGAGCCACACCCGGTTGTCGATGCTGTTGTAGAGCGCGTTCGGAGCGTAGTTCGAAGCGTAGGTCGAAGCAGGCGTCCATGACATGTACGGATGCTCAAGACGAGCGCTCGGTTGCATCCAGTCGGCCGCCGTAGTTGCCACTGGACCGGGTCGAAGGTCGGGTCGAGCGTAATCTCGACCAACCATAGTCGAAGTAACCAGCCCATCGTAGTTGGGCCCGGAGTGATAGGTCGGCATTCCCGACGTGGATTGGAAAGCGTCGACCCGATTTGACGTCACTTCCGTTCTTGGCTGACCCGCGTGCACGAACGATTCATGCATCCTCCATTGCGGATCAGGTCGAAGATAATCCACGTGAGAGGGCGAAGAAGAGGCCAAAGGAACTGGGTTGACCTTATCACCCCCCTCCCACAATAATTTATTTGCGATCGGTTTATTTATTTCAAAATTTCTAGACTCCGATTGCTGTGCTGCTTGCATTCTTTTATCAATTATTTTCACAGTTTTAGGTCTAGATTCCATTATTTTGCTAACTTCAATGTCTATGCTACCATCATCAGACATAATCTCTACATTATCAGAAAATTCCCTTTCCTTCCTTCTTTCAAAAGATAATGCAGTTTCTCTTCTTCCGACATTTTCCGTTTCCTCTTCCTCGTCAAAATCTCTAGAACTAATTCGACCCCACTGACTGGGACCAATTGTAACGCCCGCCCCTGCGTACGCTCCCGGAGTCGCCACTTCCGGTCCGACGCGCGAAGGGACCGCGTACTGTTGTGAGTCGTAGTCCAGAGAGATAGAGGGAGGAAGGGAGGCGGTGGCTCCCGGGTTCGAACTCCGTCCGGACTGAGGCGGCCCAGCCCCTTGGGCTCCTACCGCTTTATATGAAATAGGAGCTTTGCTCAGCAGTCGCTCGCTCCTCCGTAATATACCAGGGTTGGGCGGTAAGGCAAAGTCTTTGGGCCTGGCACCCGAACTCTCTTCCAGGCCGATGGTCGAGTGGTAAGGAGCGTCTACAGTAATTGCAGTGGTGAAGGTACCAGGGTTCGAACTCACAACAGATTTCTGCGTTGGCATGGGCGATTCTAACCGTTTGATACGCGCCATGACTTCCGTCAGCGCTTCCCTAAGGTTATTTTGTACTGAGGCAATTGCCTCTTCAGCATTACTTTGGACAACAAAGATAAAGTCTTCAACACTGGAGATTGCCCCTTCAACATTACTTTGTACCACGGAAATTGCCTCTTTGGTATCTCTAGCATTAGCCTGCACATCACTTCTGACGGAGGAGATTGCCTCTTGTGTGGACTTAGTATTCGATTGTATGGCCTCTAGTAAAATGCCTATTTCTAACGCAGATGGTGGTCTGGATGGCTGCGAGGGCGTTGATGCTCCGCTTCTATCCATGGCGCTATACAAGTTCTGGTTATGTCAAATCCTAACGCTAGCAAGAAGTAAATCTGAGAGTTTAATCCTTGACTCTTATTATTATCAGAAACATTTAATAATTATTCGCAATGTTAATCAACAGCTTACAGTTTAAAACAACTGGTAATAATATGCAACACAGTTCAAACAGACCTCAATCGGAGCAGACAAAATGAATCCCCAATTCTTGTACTTAGATGCCAATCTTAATTTCTCTGCCCAAAAGATCAATTTAATTTTGTATTGAAGACCCAAGTAAAATTGTACCTTCTACTATAGACACAGGACAGGACGACGATATGCGAGAAAAGGCGCAGCTGGGTCGTCGAATCCAGGACGATCGACGACGATAAGTGACTCAGAGGGATCCACAACAATCGACGCTGACAGGACGATAAAACGGAGCTGACACGTCGAGAACAGGGAATCCACGAAAAGATATTTATAATAATAGATTGACGCCCTTAGGCAAACTGCATAGAAGATATCGACGACAGAAGAAAATCCTGAACACCGAGCGGTTTCGATCCACACGAGAGAAAGATCAAAAACCCGAACGAACGACTTAACTCAGAATCCGTAAAGAACAAACATGACAACGCAATAATTCAGACGTCGAATTCACGCCGACTTAGATAAACTGTTTCGTTTCTAAAATAATCAAACTCTGATTTCGTAACTTGCTCTCCAGAGCTACACGTCTATCCTCGTCGAAGTCCGTCGTGAATCTGCCTGCGGGATCAGCGTCCCCCTTATATAACCTTCCTAGAGGTGACGCTTGCGCATGCCCACAAGAAGACCGCCTCACGTGCCTCGTGTTGCCTCCCTGTCGCAGGTCACGTCGACACTCAGCGCACCGATTCAACCTTTCAGTTCAACACACGAAGGCCTTAATGGGAAAACTACCAATGCGCAGTCAAACCGTGTGACGGCGAGAGCAAATATCGACGTACACAGACCACACGCGGACATGTCCTTCTTTGTCTGTTTCTATGCACCAGCGACGTTTGCGTCGGTATCTCTGCCTGTACGCGCGATTGGACCGGTCGGTGACACTCTTCTGGCCGTCGCTCCATGCCCTCGCGTTTGTCCTTCTCTATCTGTTTCAATGTATCAGCGACTACTGCCTCTGCCTCGCTGCGTGTATGCGCGACTGCACGATCGACGACTCAGTCTGCCTCCCCTCCTCCTTTGGCCGTCGCTGGATACGAGCCGCCAAAGGCCGATACCGTGAGAGAATCACACGAATACGGATCGGTTAAAACTAGCCACGGCAGCTGCAGCGGCCTGCCTACGTCAGAGAACGCTCCAATTCGCGTCAAAATCGAAATCAACATTAAAATCTAGGTCACCAATATTATCTAGGTCACCGAATGCAGCTCAAAAATTAATAATATTATATATATATCAGACCACGAAAATCTAAGGGATCCAAAAATATATAATATAATATTGCAACTAAAATTCCGTAGCGTCTAGTTATACGCAAACGCTACAAATATATAGGCCTATTTAAAATCAATAATTAGAAAGAAGATGACAGAATATGAACTTTTCCATTACGTGGTTATTTTTCTGTTTCGAAGGGATTGATTTTAAATATAGGCTATATTTAAAATGAATAATTAATTAAAATCAATAATTAGAAAAAAGATGTCATAATATGAATTTCTTTTTTTGTTTCGAAGGGATTGATTGCAGTTGGAGGAATCTCAAACGTCTTCAGATTGGCAGGAGAAGAAGGCCGACTCGTCATGCCTAAGTATAACAATCATCGACAACAGCGTCGTTATCATAGTCATCGTTGTTGTCAGCATCATCATCGTCATCATCATTGTCATTGATATTATTATCATCGTCATTGCCGTCACTGTTACTGTGGGACAGATGGTGGTATGAGTAAAGTTCCCAAATAATGTATAAAACATCAGTGAACTCTTACTTCACCGACCTCTGACCACTGACCGATGAAGTTAAATACGAATCTCATTCATTTCGTTTACATGAATTATGAATGAGAATCTTCTCTTGACAGAATGAAGTCGTAACCTTCGTTTTGTGTGTTGCCAGTTTCAGCGTGGATCCGAGAGAGCGCAACACAGTGTGGAGCATCGTGTGTGGACTCGGAATCTTCTTTGTGCATTCGTACGGTCTGTCACAAGCGGCCGTTCAGAGGTACTCAGCCGTCGAAAAACTATCCAAAGCAAGAGCGTAAGTCACGATCCGTGTCCTTCTTCGCTCTATGAATGTTAGGTTCCTGATCTGTTAGACTTAGGGGGTTAGATGAGACGAAGAACAGTCTGTTATGTAGCGTCCAAACATGAGTGTCAACCATGGTTATGAAGAAAATTGTCAGCCACGTCATTTTCTTAACCTCGGCATATTATGAGGGCGCAGGATCAGTCATCTGCATCTCGCCTCATCGACTGAGTTGGCAAGAGAGAGAAGCAGATGAATCAGATGACTGACTCCAAACAGGTTGCTGCCTTCGTCGGAATAATTAGAAGACCAGACTATAATTGAACATCGTATAACTTTGAAATTCTTATTGAAATTGATCCAAATTCAGATCGAAATTTATGTCAACAGTGAAATGTTTTGGACAATCTGTGAAATTGAGTCAGGAATGTATAAACCAGATTTTGAGACAACAATATCGTCATCATCATCATCTGGGCAGTAATGTTGTCGTCGCTGCTGTCATCATCTTCTTCTTCTTCTTCTTCTTCTTCTTCTTCTTCTTGTTCACGTTGTTACAATCGATGCGCTTCTGAACATCATCATTGGAAAATCGTCCCAAAATTTAATTGTGTCTTGGACCTTCATATTAGAGTTAGGTATAGGCCCAGTTTCCCACTGCATTTTCTGCTCTCTTCTACCTAATTCATTAATTTTCAGCAAACATCATTCTATCCTGAGACGATCGTGTTTAGGGCAGTCATAATAGGCTAATAATTATTATTATCTGCCAGGTGATAAAAAAATATGTTAATTAGATGCCTTAATCATTCAAAATTGTTTCCTCTTTTTGAGAACAGTACTCATGCTGCTGTTGTTAAACATTTTGACAGAACGATGTTGCTGAACATTCCTGTCTCGGTTGTGACTCAAGCGACGGCTTCTTTCATTGGAATGATCGTCTTGGCTTATTATGCGAACATCAAATGCGATCCACTCGCTAACAAAGACGTTGAAAATCCTAACGAGGTCAGACACTCTTATAATTATTAATTACTTATAATAACAATAAATCTCCTCTGGATAATATAATTGTAGCTCCGTTCGGTTCTGGTTCATCCGAAATGGCGCTTCAGTTGGATGTTAGCAATAATTATTGTCTGAATCTACATTTGAAATTGACGATGATTTTTAATGGCACTGATTGATCACAAACCGAAAACCCGGACTTTCCCGAACTTTTCCGTCTGAGGACCACCACCATGGAGATGGTGATCATAATGGATTGAAAGTGATTGAGAGGAAGATACAGAGACAAATGTTGTTGGACTGGAAGGTGTGATGGTTGGAAAGTAATGAATGGAAAGCCATCGATTTATAGATTCGAAAGTGGACGTTTGAGTTTACTCGCTGGAGAAGAACGTGAGGGAGAGAAAGAGAACGTTCTGCAGCCACAGTCGAAGCGATGGAAGGAGGAGAAGGAGGAGGAGGAAGAAGAGGAGGAGGAGAATTAGAAGCTAGGTGATTGAGAAGGAAAGGAGAAGAAGATTTTCAAGTAGCATCACAAATTTGAACTTTCTATTGTAGATGACTTTTTAGTTTACAATGATAGCACCCTGTTATTTTAAAAATTCTAGCAATAGTGTTTTGATTTATCTGAACAGTTACTTCCTCACTTCGTTGTAACGATTTTCGCCGACGCACCCGGATTTGCGGGACTTTTTCTAGCCACACTTTATGGAGGAGCACTGAGGTAAAACCAAACCTTCATTAAATCTATCTAAACATTTTGCTGCTGCTGCCGCTGCCGCTGCTGCTGCTGCTACTACTACTACTACTACTACTACTACTACTACTACTACTACTACTACTACTACTACTACTACTACTACTACTACCACTGCTACTACTACTACTGCTGCTGCTGTTGTTGCTGCTAGTACTACAATTAATGCTACTGCTACAACTCCAACTCCTACGACCACCACTAATAGGCCTATTATTATTTTTTTTATAAGTATTGTTATTATTGTTATTGTTGTCGTCGTTGTTGTCGCAATCATCATCGTAATCATCATCGTCATCATTATCAGCATACTCTATCTAGTGGCGCAAATGGTTTGACCTCTCCACCAACTTCCTTTCGGTTCTCTTATAGCTTTCCTTCATCCCTTACTCTTCTTCCAATCCCTCTTGCTGTCCTTCATTTCCTATCATGACACAATGTCGTCATCTTGTCTTCACTTATCTTTCAATATCCTCATTGTTTTATTCATTGTGAAGTTCCGTATCTTCGTCGCTGAGTGGCTCTGCCGCAAACTGTTGGGAGGACATTCTTACCTGGAAACTAAACTATTTACCAGAAACCACCAAAGCAATCATCAACAGACTACTAGGTAACCATTCCGTATTATCACTTCCTTAATTGTGCTCTAGCACGCTGCTGCATGTGGCGAAGTACAAAATGTTGGCTAGATCAGCCAAAGCCTGTATACATGTATAGCGTGGTTCAAACCTCGACTGAGATTTATGCAAGAACTTTACATAAATTCAGTCTGCGTTGACTACATTTTCTACATTTCCTATATTGATTACATTTTCTACATTTTCTACATTGGCTACATTTTTACATTTTCTTCATTGACTTCATTTTCTACATTCTCTACATTGACTACATATTCTACATTGGCTACATTTTCTAAATTTTCTACATCTTGTACATTGACTACATTGACTACATTGACTACATTTTCTACATTGACTACATTGATTACATTTGATACATTCTCTAGTGCATAGGATTAATTTACGATTAAATGGCAAATGACTGATCTCGTTTGCATCGTGTGTAGGATGGAAAATTATTTTGTGATCCACTGTGGCGAATGAAGCAGAGAGAAGATCCATGAGGGAAACACGAGAGAACATTGAGGGCAATTTGAGGCTGAATCGTTTATGCTTCCCATGATTGTGTAGCAGTATGTCCCCTATTTGTCATCAGCATTTATTATTATTATTATTATTATTATTATTATTATTATTATTATTATTATCATTATTATCATCATCATCATCATCATCATCATTATTATATCCACATAGCAATTGCTGGGGAAGTATTTATTTATATGGTCTGATTGACTCGTGTTATTTTTATTAGAATAGCCCACTGTAAACCTGTTAAAATTGCATATTCCTTCCTGGGATTACTAAATTGGTATTAATTGTAAGTATCCTCGGATGTAAATTGTTAGATTAACCTTTTTTGTTCCAGTTGTGTTATTTGGAAGTTTATCAATCGGAGTGGCTTTCCTGGCGGCTACTTTGCCAGGTCCCATCATACAGGTAAGTCAGTTATTATATACACGGTGTCCCAATTGAAGTGAGCCCCTTTTTGTTTTGGCGATATATCTGTTAATTCTAAATGAAACTCTGTGAAATTTCAGAGAAGGTAAGAGGGATAAATTATCAATGTTTCCTGAAAATTTTATCCAATTCTGCGAATAGAGCCCGAAGTTATGCACATTCAAATTTGGACAAAGGAAATTGTAAGTTTCCAACATGTAAAAGATAGGAAATTATTGCTTGCAACTGCACGCCTTACTTTATAAATTAATAAATATTTCCGTCATATTTCCGTCATTTCCATGTTAGGGGACAATAATAAAAAATGGTTTTCAGCAAAGATGATTTGGGTTTAATAAACAATTTAATAGAAGAAAAACATTACGTTGCAAAAGATTTTTAAAGGAATTTCTAACAGAAACTGGCCCATCGCAGCCTTATGAAACTCGCATACGCGTGACGTTCATCAGTGATCACTTCAAACAGCGAAATGTGGAAGAATGGAATCGTTTTGATTAAAGAGATTGTTGACAATGCAATCAATGAATGGCGAAATCGCCTTAAAGCATGCATTCGAGCTAATGGAGGACATTTTGAACATCAGATTTGAAGAACAGCGCTAACACTAATTTCCTATCTTTTACATGTTGGAAACTTACAATTTTAGTTGCCCAAATTTGAACGTGCATAACTTTGGACTTTGTTCGTAGAATTGGATAGAATTTTCAGGAAACATTGATAATTTATCCCTCTTACATGCTGTGAAATTTTATAGAGTTTCATTTAGAATTGACAAGTATATCGCCAAAACAAAAAGGGGCTCACTTCAATTGGGACACCGTGTATAATACTCAATTAACACTTCAATGCCGAGATGGTAGTAAATGGTATGGGAAATCCTATACCCTCCGGCATTAAAGGGTTAATATCGCACGAAAGACACAGGTAGGCCTATGCAACAGGTAAGACAGGTTTTGTTGTATGCGTTACATGAAAGTGATAGTCTATCAGTTGACCATAATCTATAATTTGATGCTGACGACAACCAATATTATCTATCTATTTCTCTCCAAGCAGATTCTCTGGCATCATAGATAATCTTTTCCAAGTGGTTACCCAAAATAATCACCTCCTGGGTTACCTCAAATATAGCCTATCTCTTGTGTCTGAATTGTTTTGCAATAAAGGAAGTTGTTTAATAACAGTAATTATTATTATCATTATTAATATTATTAATATTATAATAACAATAATAACTATAATGAATAATAATTACAATGGGTGGTGATAATAATAATAATAATAATAATAATATATAATTAAACTACCACTACTGTAACTATTTGGCTACTATTACCATTTTGCTGTTGCAATTATATTCGCAGGTGACGATGGCCATGTTTAGTTCAGTGTCTGGTCCCTTGGCGGCGTTTTTCATCCTCGGCGCCGTCTCGAGACACGCCAACTGGAAGGTTAATACTTTTTTTGTCTTCTATTAAGAAGATAATATTTAGTAATAATATTTTTTATTTTTTAAATTATTATTGTTATTACTTTGATTTTCGATTGCCCTGAAGTTGACATTGTCAAACGCAACATGAAAATCACAATCCCCGATCCTATTATTATTATTATTATTGAGTTCTATGGAGCTGCCACAGGTTTCTGTCAGCATTATTTTCTCCATGACTTAAACTAACAGAATTGACTTTGAGGTTCAAGTGAGTGTCACTAATAAGTGCTGATACTGATATGGATTAAGAACCAATAAATGATCTAATGACTTCGATAACAAGGAACATGCCATGCTGATGATTGTATTTCTTAACTGCAATAATTCTACTCAGTTATTGATAGTTTGGAGTTTTTGTTTAAAGGGTACAATATTAGGCGGCGTAGTCGGTGTGCTGTTCACCCTTTGGCTAAGCATCGGATCTCTGACGGTCAAAGAAAAACATCCTACTCTACCACCTGTTTCCGTAGAACAATGTTCCATTGGAAACAGTAGCTTCGCGTCGCTCAACTACACCAACTACACGTCCTTCGAGACTCTTGATGAAATAAAAGACAATTGGAATCAGACAATTGAAGTCCCACCAGCGTCTGGAAGCCAAGTGGTGAGTACCGCTTACGAAAATGCATTGCCCTACATAATAGGCTACATTATAACGTTTTGTTACTGAGGTTTTTTTATCATGCATTCATTGTGCTTTAAGTTTAAGACTATAGGGTCGCGTCAGATATATTTGAATGCATGCGTCCAGTAATAAAATTGCCGATGCTAGAAGTTAAACATCGCATTGCATTGACTAAACATTACTTACTTAGAACTTAGTCCATCCCGTGCAGATCTGCACATCGGGCAACGCATCGTCTTCATTCTTCTCTGTCCGCCACCAATTCTTTGGCCTCGTCCCACGACATTTCCAGGCATTTCAGATCCTCCCTGATGGTTTCCAGCCAGTTCTTTCTCGGCCTTCCTCTCTTCCTTTTTCCTCCAGGATTCCACGACATCACTTAGTTGGCTCTTCTTTCGTCCTCCATTCGGAACACGTGTCCCGCCCACCTCAGTCGCCTTCTTCTGATGATGTATTCCATTTCTTCCTGCCCCGTTCTCTCTCTAATGGTTTTGTTCGGTATCTTGTCTCGCCACGATACATGCAGGATTCTTCTTAGCCATTTGTGATGTGCTGCCTCCAATCTTCTCTTGTTTGCCACCGTCATCGGCCATGTCTCTGATCCATACAAAAGTGTACTCAAGACTACAGCATGATAGAGGCGCGTCTAAACATTAGACAATACCTTTTCCATTATCGCTGCAATCGTTGAGCTCACCTTCAAGTGGAGATATCGCGGTGACACGCTTTCGGTAACTGGACCCCACTGGTAATCGTGTATTGGACGTCGATATTTGAAAGTTTTCCAATACATTTGCGATCTGCTGTGTTCATTGTTCAACCCTATTTATTGAACTTATTCTGTCTTAAAATTAATTGCCACATTTAATTGATCTTTCTTTAGATTCAGCATCGAGGTATTGCGAACCTTTATGCCGTATCATATCTGTGGTTGACTCCAATTGGAATCATCGTCACCATGGTCGTAGCCATGATTTCTTCGCTCATCATGAGTAAGTAAATACACTATAATTTTCGTGTAATGTTATCTTCGGTATCCAGTTTGAGCAAGTGTAGAAACGCTGTGCTTTAAGTAAGTAAGTAAGTATGTGCTTTATTGAACCGCCTGCAAACGCACTGCGGTAACATTATATGAGAACAGAACAGGGTCATTCATTCATTCATTCATTCATTCATTCATTCGTTCGTTCATTCATTCGTTCATTCATTCATTCATTCATTCATTCATGAGTGAATGAATGAATGAATGAATGAATGAATGAATGAATGACCAGCAAGCTAATTCAATGCATTCTAGTTAACTTTAGTTAACTTTAATTTAACCCAATCGATAGGAAGAAAATGGAGATAGACGCTTATCTAATAAGTCAGTTGGCTATAACAACAACACTCGTGTATCTCTCCAATCGACTCACCACTCACCCGCATATATTGGTGGTTTTTGAAACAGGAGACAGAGACCTGGAGTCGAAGATTGACGAAAGACTTCTTCTCAGGTTCTGTTGCTGTCGTCGGTCAAAAGACGAAAACGAAAACAAGGAAAATCTCACTGACAAGAATAATCATGTATCGCTACTCGAACATCAAGTATAATTTTATATGCGCAATGCGACATAATTTTTTTCTTTTTTATATCCTCATTAAAATATTCCTCGTCTCTCTCTTCTCTCACATTCTTTATTTTCTTTTGCTTCATGAATATTGTTGCTGTTGGGCACGCTTATGAGAATTCACCTTCTAAGCTATTAAGGCCTACGTATCTATATTTTAGAAGTTCTAATTTACATAGCGCCACTTCAAGAGTAGCCTATCTACTCAGAAGCGTTCAATTATTCTTTTTTTCACTTTGTTGTTTAGTTGTTCTTCTTTTCTCGTCACTCCATGCTTTCTTTGTCATCCTGAGTGGTTCTCATAAAATTAGAGATTCCGTAAATGTTTGAACAACTTCTTCAAAATAGTAGTTTTATCTCATGTTTTACTTGCAGGGTCTTAGAGGATCAGAAAACGACTTGGCTAAAGACGTGGAAATGACGGATATGAAGAAAACTGAAAACGGGTTTCACACAGAAAGCAATGGATATCATCAGAAGAAGACAGACATGGATAACGGATTATTGACAAAAGGATGATCCAAGAAAACCATCTAGAGAACATAATAATAATAATAATTAGATTAGGCCCTATTTAGCAGCAAACACTGGCCAACATTCGATCTCTGGACAACCTTTCTGATATGACGCAGCGCTCATAAATAATCTGTTGAATGCGCTTAGCCTTAGAACAGTGCTATTAAAATAAAATAAACAAATAGCGATTTCCTTTATTAAACAATCCAGTTACAGTGTAGCCTACACTGAGTAATGCAATATTGAAACAAATAACAGGAACACAATTATTACAAATCTTAACTACTGACAGAACAGACGGCCTGCAATACAAAGGCGCTAATGGCAGCCTACAAGGCACGGTTATCTTACGGGGCTTTGGGAGTCGAACTCAGCCCGCTGATCTCTCTTGCTTGGAGATCACCGGGGTGCTGACTGCTGAGTTCGACTCCCGAAGTCTCTGTAAACAGGCATATACAGTGGAACGAATATGAGTGACATTGTACAATTATAATAGGCAGTAAGCGCGTTTATTTACATCGTACGACATTTAGAGTTTATTGTCCAGATTGTACTGTTGTTGAAACCACTTGATTGTCTAATAAGTGTTAGTAGCTGAGGAGAGGCCGCTAGGTAAAATACAAGCATTGAACTACCCTGATCAACCGTATTTAGTCATTCGGCGTACACACACACACACACACACACACACACACACACACACACACACACACACACACACACACACACACACACACACGCACACACACACACACACACATCCCACAGTTAATTAGAGTAATGTTCGGTCAAATGAAAATGGACAATAATAGATTTAACGGATCTTTAACACAATGTCATGATGACTGATAAAGGGCCATTATGAATCGTTCTCCTAACATATGTAACCAATCCAAGTCACGACGCATCGTTCGGTATAGGCCTATAACATTGTTTTGAAGTTGAAAAGTGTCACGAGTAGGATTACACTTGATTACACTTATTCTATAATTTAAAATTATAGAATAACCAGTTGTCCTCTTCAAAACGTTTCCTTCAATATTATACTTAATAATCCTTACACCTATTAAATGCACACGAAAACTATCCTCTTTACACAAACTTCTGTTTGTGGTTGCCCAGGTTTAGCGGGATCACTCCCTTCCTGGACTACTCTTTCTTATAGATCTTTTACCTGATAGATGATAATATTAGTTCCTCATCTCTCTGCACATTCTCATTTTATATATATTTTGTTTTCTTGCTGTTTTTGATTTGTTGATCTCTCTGAATAAACAAGTTTTGATTTGATTTGATTTGAAAGTTATTCTCAATATGTTAACAAGTAAATTATAAGCATGGCAAAAAAGCAACGTGAATGATAGACCTTGAGTATGCTCTAAAAAGCCAGCTTAATCAAAGTTTTTTCAGCTCTGGAGTGATTGCATTAATTGTGTCTATCCGGATATGACTCTATTTTGCTGTTTATTGAAAAAGCTCTCGAATAGATTAGGAGTGCACCTCTGTCTTTACTTCAGAAGCTGTGTTGGGATTGAAGCGTTCATGAGACTGTCTGATGGTTTGGCGAGAGTGTGTTTGAGATTTGCCCAGAACAGTTGTTGACCGACGTTGCTGTCTTTCGTCCATTCCATGCACGGCGTCCGTCTCTGCCTCATCTGAATGCCGAGTCTTGGAGTCAGATTACAGTCGGAGATCTCTTCCAGCAGAATCAGAACGAGACTGTCTCGATCGTCTTCCATCAGTCTCGTCTGCGCCATCGTCAGCTCAAAGTGACACCACGGAGACAAGGCGAAGGCGTTCGACACAATCAACAGCGTCTTACGACTCGTGTCAATGCTGTCCACGATCGTTTCTGCGATGTCTCGACCTGGCAGCCAGTCTCTTTCGTGGATACACAGACGCAGATTGCATTCCTCAGATTCGAGACGAGGAAGAAGTTCACTTATCACCCAATTCGAATCGTTGCGACTGTATCCCACGAATGCATCGAAAGTGAAGAAATCCAACTCATCTCCTTCTCGAAACTTCTTTGCTCTTTTCTTCTCGTTTATCTGCAAGATCATAATAATTGTTATCAGCAGCTAATCATGGGAGTTAATTAAACGTCATAAAAGCTGAAGTGCCATGAATTGTTTCATTTAAGAACACCTGACTACAGTCAACTAGGTTGGAAATCTATCTGACATAATTAAATTTTACTGATTTTCCAATATGACGGGAAGACTTGAAGTTCATATTGAACTACCCAAATCTGGAAATTGTTTCAAAACAAGTTTCGCTCAATTTTGCCTTACACAAGTCGTCATACTCAATTTTTGCATACATGCCTCTAGATATTGTTCATACTGTGAATGGCTTGAGTAATAATTCAGTAGGCTACACTTACCGTTTTCATAAAGTACCAGTATCTGAGATGCCAACGAAATCGATGCAAAGCGGATGTGACAGATGAAGATATCCAGATCAACGATGTCAACACAAGCACCGCAACAACACATGGGTCCTCGAACAGTGGATCCTGAAAGCAGTCGGTGTCGGAAGGATGTTTCAGTTGGAACATGTTCATCTGACCTCCAGACGTCTGACAGTAATACTTGTTCCATCCTCTGACCTCAACCTTAGAGGCATTCGCTCGCATCAACCAACGACGCAACCAAACGAAATTACAATCGCAAATGAATGGATTGTCGGATAAATCTACCACACTCAAGTTCTTCCACACTTTCAACGGAAGAGATTCGAAAGTAATGGTTGAGAGTCTACCAGACGATAAAATTAATTCTTGCAGTGAGTCTGCAATTCCTTCGAAATCCTCCATCTTCAGAATCGATATCGGATTGCTACTTAGTCGGAGCTTAGCTAAATTTGGAAGATTAGAAAAGATGTTTGTGAGAGAACTTATTCCTGTTCCTGACAAATCGAGATCCGTGAGATTGCGAAGATGATGAAAAGCAACCGTTGTCTGATTTCCATATTCGATTCTACAGAAGCTCATATTTATTCTTTCGATGTTCGGTGCCTCGCGGAACATGTTCCAGTTGTTACGGCTGAGCATAAAATTAGTCTTGTATAGATTTATTATTTTCAATGTGTTCGATCTGAAAGCGAGAGGTTGAACATCAGAAAGTTGATTCTGAGAGAGATCGATATCTTCGAGATTAATAAAATGTAGGAAATTATCGTTCCTCAGTGTTTGAATTGCATTCGATCTCAGCATTAACTTCTTAAGATTTATGTCGTGTTTAATTTTCCTGTCGACAGTGATATCCTTCATAAGATTCTGACTTAAGTCCAAAAACTCCAACGACGGAGAAATCAATTCAGCAGGAAACGCTGAAACCGAATTATTTGCGAACACAAAATATTTAAGTTTGGAGAAGATTGCGTAGTATTGATGGTATAACTTCCTTCTAGTCGATGACAAGTCCAGGATTTCGACATCGCGCAGTGATAACAGGAATTTATAGTCCTTCGTGTTCATCTCATTATTCGACATCCAAAGCGCTCGAAGGGTTGCTCGGATACGCTTGAAAGTGTCCTTATGAACCTGATGAATCTGACAATGTCTTAGACTAAGATTTTGTAGGCGACTCAGATTCCAAAAGCTTTCAACCTTCAGCATTTTTCTGCGCAGGTCAGCGGCCATGCGGTCGTTTACCGACCTCTCTGTCATTTCGACGGATTATTTCATCAAAACGCAGAATTTTCACAGTTGTTTCAGACAGTTTGGAGTTTTCTGCTTCTAGACTCGCGTACTGGACTTTTCGTTGGACTTCTCAAGGATTTTGCGCTGTTTAGAGGGTTTTGTTGTAAGTCGCGTTGGCCACGTTAGTGCATCAGCGACCATCCCTATGATGCACAGACAGCACAGCCGAGTCGTAGGCCTACCATGCGCCGTGCGTGTACGCCGCTGCAAGCCGGAGGACGGCTCACGCGGGTCAGCGCATGGACTGACCTCGACTGCAGCTGTCAACGGCGGCGCTTCCAACTACCGACCGACAAGCGACGAATGCCTTCTCCTACGAGCATCCTTGCTGGAGCTTCAACGATTAACCGGACGGGAGTCATCTACCACCTACCAGAGACTCTGATCAACTACGCCATCTACCAGCTCTACGGGAATCCGATGGTCAACTCTACGTGTTTGCGAGGGCTTGCCACTGGTGACTCTTTCAGCTAACTGTGTTTTGTTTTGCAACTTGTTGTTATTTTTTGCTCGCTATGACTGTTAACTTAACATCATTTCGGCTAGTTAGTGCAGAGAGCGCCTCTGAGTAGATATCTTGAAGAGGCGCTATATAAATTCTCAGAATGAATGAATGAATGAATTCCCAATGCATTTCTGTCGAGGATTAAACTGCGAGTATCGGAGGGAATGTTTAACGGAACTTGTTGATAACCTGCATTCGTGCAGTTCACCGTTTGCGAGTCTTCATCGCACGTACATCCAACCGGACAACAACTGTGTGAAATCTGATCGATTCCAAATGTCTTGCACTCAACTTGATTGGTGAAATACAGAACAATGAGCGAGCAATAGATGACTGCATAGAACCGAGTTGCTGCTGCTGCTGCTGCTGCTGCAGATGCCTCCATCTTTTTCAACAGTCTTTCGTTGACGACACCGTTCTCTATTTAATGATTGATAAGAAAACCAATTCACTGATCCACACCACAACTTTCTTTTCCTTTCGATCAATGTTGATCGTAGGACCAACTTCATAGAACACCGAAAGAAACTTAAAAACTGCAAAAGAAATACAATAGCCATAAAGCTGATTGGTTGTCACGTAGGCAATTCATTATTTGAAATTAATGTGCCACTTGAAAATGCACGCAAGCATCGCATATGATATATGTCGGGTAGACAAGGTCCACATGTCATAGGCTATAATGTGTTTTATGGGAACACTTTATGATGACTTTCGTTACAGCAGGTTTCTTCCCCTTTGTTAAATATACGACCAAATTCGCCAGTGCTTAATTTATTATGGATGTCTTTTTCTATCGGTCAGGTGAAACAGATGGAAAAATAGAAAACATAGGCCAACAACATTATAATAATAGCGACTAAGTAAGGGTAGGTTTAATCCAGCTGTAAGTCTTTATCGTAATAATTAATATGGTGTATTATAGCCTACCTCTGTGGACAGAGATCGAAGATATCCGACGTCAACCCTGAACTTTAATTTTATCAATAGTTTTAGAAATTCAGCTAAACAAAGGAACAAAGACCAGAATCTTGTTGCTGCTGCGACGGATATCTTCAACTCTCCATCTTCACAACGCAAATAAATTATATTCACGACGCTTCTCTCTCTCTCCCTCTCTGTCTGTCTAGCAGTTCTGTTGACGCAAACCAATTTCTACAGCCACTTCTGTTTCACATTCTCTTCTCGCACGTTCTACATAAAACCCTCAACATCATTAAATGAATAATGTGCCTGGGAGGAGAAAAGCCGGTCGCAATTAGGTTGATTAATTGCTATGTCGCACATAATTTGGCAAATAAGTTTGCCATAATAGGAAATAATGTTTGCAAAGCCTATAATTATGATGTGGCCTGCAGTCTGTATAAATAGGGTAATTTATTGTTTACACTTTCGTTTTTGCAGGTCTCAATCCCTTTGTTTAATTTTTTATAGCGAAATTGAGGAGACGGGTTTTTTAATCGACGAGTGATATTGTATTGTATTGTGTTGAATTGTATTTTATTTATGCATTTATATAGCGCTTCTCACAGTGCACACCAGAGGCGCTCCCAGTGCGCTAAACCAAGAGAGAACAAAAGTAGTTTTGAGACAACGAAAAGAGGGCCTTGGCCATCAGTTAATAAGGAGGAACGCGTGGAAGGGGAAAACTGGTCACAGTAGTGGTACCGGTAGTGGTAGTCGTCAGAGGCGTATCGACCGCCCTCCGTACCCTCAGACCGAAGGGGGCCCCCGCAAGGAAGGGGCCCCTAAAAGTGCCAAAAAATGAAAGGTGTGACTATAGGTGATTGACCTCCATTGAAGCCATTGCACAATCCGTGTGGGTTTTACTGACAAAACCTTGAAGTAAATACAGAATACGGAATAGCCTATTGAACACTGTATGTTGCATAAAATAAATGCCGCATCCCGGGGTCTGCATGGTAATGGCCCCGCCGACCCGGACATTATGCTCGGAGGGGGCCACTTTATTATTTCTACGGCCCTGATAGTCGTAGTCGTCGTCGTAGTAGTGGTGGACTGGTGGTAGTAGTAGTAGTAGTAGTAGCAGCAGCAGTAGCAGTAGTAGTAGAACAGAACCACTTATAAGTTTACTTGTTAGTTTTTGGGGCACAGTCTGAGGAATGAAATGTGACGTTATAAGATCCAACTCTAACTCACTCTGGCGATAAAAGCTAGATCCATCAACGTGTTTGTAATTTTCCATTTGAGTAGACATTAGATTACAGAGGAACAAGAGGAAATGAACACGTGCTTTTAAACATCTTTATTCGTAGATAATGATTACGGGTATGACTAGGTTACTATTTGGAATGAGGAACAGCCAGTCTATGTAAACTTCATAGAAATCATCTTCATTCTCGATTAATAGATCTAATAGATCTATAATTATTTTTCAATGTTTTTCACATTCTTCATATTTTGAAAGAGTACCAGTATTTTTGCCACTAAATGCGTGTGTGATGAAGTAGAAAACGATCAGAATTAAATTATGTGCCTTTTGCATGGAAATAATTTCACCCACAAACAGTCTTCTTCAGATTCATAACTACCGTAGATCAATATAGCAAGAAATGAGATACGACTCCGGATAGCGCACATAATGTCAATGGTTACACTCGCAGATAAATTAGAATATGCGATGTCACTAATGTCAAACTTAATTAAATTTCTTTAAGAGGAAATGACTTTAAAATCTTACTAGATGGGCATCCGATATTGGAGATGTAAGACGTTGTCCTTTTTTAAAGGTCGGACTTTAGATATGAACTAAAAATATCATAAAGTTTGTAAAGTCTAGCTAAATTCAAAACGACAAGATCGATATAACACTAGGCTCATTTCCGTAAATGCAAACATTATGTTTCACATCAAAACTAGGATAAATACTTAGGCCTATTGATTATAACTAAACTGGTGCACGTGACAAGAAAGTCTGCAATAGATGTATTACTAATGCAATGTTTCTTCAGCGTTATTTGAGGAGCTGTGTTGGGATTGAAGCGTTCATCAGACTGTGTGATGGTTTGGCGAGAGTGTGTATGAGATTTGCCCAGAACAGTTGTTGACCGACGTTGCTGTCTTTCGTCCATTCCATGCACGGCGTCCGTCTCTGCCTCATCTGAATGCCGAGTCTTGGAGTCAGATTACAGTCGGAGATCTCTTCCAGCAGAATCAGAACGAGACTGTCTCGATCCTCTTCCATCAACCTCGTCTGTGCCATCGTCAGCTCAAAGTGACACCACGGAGACAATGCGAAGGCGTTTGACACAATCAACAGCGTCTTACGACTCGTGTCAATGCTGTCCACGATCGTTTCTGCGATGTCTCGACCTGGCAGCCAGTCTCTTTCGTGGATACACAGACGCAGATTGCATTCCTCAGATTCGAGGCGAGGAAGAAGTTCACTTATCACCCAATTCGAATCGCTGCGACTGTATCCCACGAATGCATCGAAAGTGAAGTTGTCCAACTCATCACTATCTAAGTAAATGTCGGCTCTTTTCTTCGCGTTTATCTGCAATAATTTTTGTGATTCATTAGTACTTCGTAAAATTGCTTTTGCGTTGAAAATCCTTTTGAAAGGTTTATCGTTGTCATAATACTTAATCACGATGATGCTGAATTGATGACACTTTTTAAATTTAAAAAACAAATTTTGAAATCAGTAGAATACGACACAATTCTGGTAACATTTGCAGATAGGCTGAATCTTTCGACAGGACATCACCTTGGTTACTTAATTCTTGCGTATAAGCTTATTTTTTGCATCTAGCTTGACGTCTACTGGAATAAGCTTTCAGCAAATCTTTGGAAGATTTTTTTAGGTGTTTTGTCTTTGATCTGTTGTTAGACAATGACATGACAAGTTTCCATTTTATTGACGATGTCAGTAGATTTCATTTATTTGCGAATTATTATCTGCATGGTTGGGTATCTTATGCAAATGAAATCATTATCAGAATTTTTCTACATCTTCAGTATGCTCACCGTTTTCATAAAGTACCAGTATCTGAGATGCCAACGATATCGATGCAAAGAAGATGCCACTGATGAAGATATCCAGATCAACGATGTCACCAGAAGAACAGTCAGGAGAATTGGATCTTCGAACAGTGGACTCTGGAAGCATTCCGAATCGGAAGGATTTTCCAGTTGGAACATGTTCACTTGACCACCAGATGTCTGACAGTAATACTTGTTCCATCCTCTGACCTCAACCTTCGAGGCATTCGCTCTCTTCAACCAACGACGCAACCAAATGAAATTACAATCGCACAGGAACCGATTGTCTGAGAAGTCAACGACCCTCAAATTATTCCAGACCTTCATCGGAAGAGACTCGAAACTGATGGTCGAAAGTTTTCCGGTTGATAAAATTAGTTCTCGCAGTGAGTCGGCAATTCCTTCGAAGTCTTCCCTCTGAAGAGTCGATATTCGATGATTTTGGAGTCGGAGCTTAGCCAACTTTGGAAGGTCTACAAATATCTGTGAAAGATCGTAAATTTCTGTTCCGGAAAGATCCAGGCTCGTGAGGTTTGGAAGATTTTGAAATGCAGCCCTCGTTAAATTCTTGCCACATTCGATTCTGGCAAAGCCTACATTTATTTTGCGGATATTCGGCGCCTCATGGAAGATGTTCCAGTTGTATTCATGCAGGCGAAACTTTGTACCATATAGATCTACAATTTGTAAAGAATCCGATCTGAAAGCGAGTGGCTGAACATCACGTAGTTGTGGGTTGTGAGAAAGATCCAGTAATTCCAGATTGGGAAACATTTGAAAGCTGTTGTTTATTATTTCTTTAATTTCGTTCCCTCGAAGCAAGAGTTTTTTGAGCCGTGAATATCTATCATCCTCCTCCTCTGCCTTCTTTTGCTTTGAATCTGGCTTCCTTCTAGGTCGAAGATTTCTATTCACTGAAGGCTTCGTAGCTTTTCTTTTGCGATTCTGCTGGTTTTTTAATTTCTGAATGCGATTCTCATTCAAATTCAGTGACTCCAAAGTCGGGGATAATGTAGTTTCTCGCGGAAAATGTTCAATTTTATTTTCTGCTAGACTAAGACGCTTTAGATGCGGAAGTTCTTTAAGGATTGTAGGATATGCTGTGATCCCACAACCTGACAAATCCAGTGCTTCTAACACACGCAGATGCCGAAGGAATTTGCAAGCCGTTTTCTTCAGCGAGTTGTTGGACATGTAAAGCACGCGAAGATTCTCTGATAGATGCGAGAATCCCTTTTCATCCACATCCATGATTCCACAACTGCGCACACTCAGATTGCGAACTTCAACTAATCTACTTAAACTTTCATTCATCAAACAATATAAGGGATTTCCATCCAAGATGAGGCTGAGAGTTCCAGGCGGAAGGTCCGGCGGAACTTTACTGTAGTTGGCATTTGCGCAGTTCACAGTTAGAGTCGACGAGTTGCAAGAACACCTCTGAGGACATTCGTCGATCGAGTCATCAGTACACTCAACATATTTTATTATAAAGACATTCTGAATTAACATAATATAAAACACGATCACGGTCCAAAGTGATGTTCCTGCTGCTGCAGTTGAAGCCATCGTTAAAATGCGATCAGCTTTGGCAATTCATTGCAATAAATCTGCAAATGACAAACGACTTGCAACTTTACTGCTGTATGCTTTCTCTATCTTACTGCCAGCATTGTTCATTATTGCCTCTCATTATAATAGGTCGGTTGGTTTTTACTTTTGCTCTACTGTATGTTTTGAACATAAAATAAACGATTACGCAAATAATCGCAGGAAGAGATATGCTGGCCTAATCCTCCAAATACAAAGTTTGCTTTGCTGAAGTCACGCTTTCACGATTATAATTCATTTTCTTACTGAGCAAAGTGATCATTGGTTTTGGGTAGATGCAGGGTAGCCTAGGTAGGCAGTTGCCTATAATTGCGAATGAACTGTTTACCTCACTGAATGTAAACACTTGTGCATTTTCCTCTTGGAACTTCCATTGCTTTCCTTCCTTAAAGAACAAAATGCAGACTATATAATTATAGGCACACATTGTGTAAGCTTATATTATGTATAATTATACACACGTTTGACTCATGACCTGATGGTTAAAATTTGTCTGACGTTAAAAAGCAAAAAGTGGTCTAGGGTTGGTTCATAACTTCATATTATACCGGTACAGCATGGCAATTATTCATGCATTAAATAATTATGTTGCAATTAATATACAATTTATGTTTTGGCTAAACTTCCTGTTGTATCTTCGGCCATACTAGCAATGTATAATAAAACCAGACACTTTGTCCAATTCGATCGTCGCCAGATGCAAGCTTGGCATGGGCGCCTGCACGTAGGGGCAAGAGGGGCACTTGCCCCCCCCGGAATATCGATTTCCTATATTTAGCTACTACTTTTTGGTTTTTAGTAAATTTCTTCGCACTAAAGCGCTAACGTTACTAATTATACACAACGTGAAAATGAGAAATTTACATTCTAGAAACCTCTGTGAAAAATAACCGTGTTCTTAATTTTCTGCTTTACATTTTCAAGCTTTTGCTAAACAATTCACCGTGACCATTGTTTTGCCACCCCCTGCAAACATTTCTGTGGGCGCCCATGAATCTTAATTGGCAGCATGTGCAGGCACAATGACCAAAGATCAGACCGGTGGGTGTCACCGTTCGATGTGGGCGGGGCCCCAATTTTCGGGCAATTCTGGTTTTTAGGTCAAACAGAGACTCGAACGACTAAAAAAGGTCGTCAACTTTCGGGCGAGTCTGGTTTTTCGGGCAAACACAGACCCAGACGACTAAAAAAGGTCGTCAACTTTCGGGCAAGTCTGGTTTTTCGGTTTTTCGGGCAAACACAGACCCGAACGACTTTAAAAAAGGTCGTCAACTTTTTTGACGGATATAATTTTTCGGGCAGAAATTCAATCTTTGACCCCCCATCCCCACTGCTGAAATCTCCCGTACGCCTATCATAAATGCACCTAACTAATAGTTAACTACAAAGTTATCCAGTCTAGTAAGCACTGCTACTTTATATATAATATAAGTCCTTGATCTTTCTAATAGTAATGGTATGGAGCAGACCTGCTGACCGGACCGGTTGAAGCTGGGCAACATGACGCGAGACATGCAGACTCAGACAGAGAGTGGCGTCGGACTCATGCAGGCAGAGCCCAGGGATTTTAAGAAGAAAAAGAAGAAGAAGAAGAAGAAGAAGAAGAAGAAGAAGAAGAAAATCTTTCTAACGCTACCATAATTATATGATTTATTAGTTTGTTACTCGTGTAATTGAAGGGCTTCTGCAAAGTTGTTATCCGTCTTCCATCTCATTGATATAGCATTAGCATAGTCTAGGCCTATTATAGCTTATGTTATGTCCCTCTGCCAGCAGGAGGGTAATTCCTTATTCCCTTCCTTGTTGCCATCCTGTCATTGTGAATCAAGCTTTTGTAAATAATCTATGGTCGCAATAAATTGAATGATTGTTTGTGTGTTTGTTGTCTGTTTGATTGATTGTTTGATTGATTGATTGGTATGATTGAAGGTTCACAAGCAATGCTGAGTAGGCCTAACTGCGACTTTTCTATATAATAGTTTCCACGGACTCATTGGTCAAATTCTATACGCAGACGCAAACGCCAAATGAAATTGTAAATTATAAACGCGAAGGATATAAAACGAAAATTGGAAAGACATTAGAAGAAGCAACGACAACGAAAGGGTTAAAGACTTTTGAAAGGACGTAATGCTATCAACATACCAGCCAGCCACTTCACTCTACAACGCGTTAAATTATTCCAATCCTCTTTTTAACTGAAAAATCCATGAACATTCATTTTTATACGATCAACTAAGCTAAGCAAAGCAGCATCAAATAAATAAATGTAGGCCAATATAGATGCTGAATGTTATGTCTCAAAAATACGCAAAGAAGAAATGGTAGGCTAGCCATGGAATAGATACAGGCACGAAGAAGAGAGTCACATTTTGATAACTTACAGATCTCTCACTTGAACAAAGACGTTGCGCCTATCCTAAGACAATAATTATTTCCTATTTACTTCAAATACTATAGAATAGATTCATTGTGCTCCTTTGTATCTACTTGAGGAGGAGTTCTGTGGGTATTGAAGCGTTCATGAGACTGTCTGATGGTTTGGCGAGAGTGTGTTTGAGATTTGCCCAGAACAGTTGTTGACCGACGTTGCTGTCTTTCGTCCATTCCATGCACGGCGTCCGTCTCTGCCTCCTCATCTGAATGCCGAGTCTTGGAGTCAGATTACAGTCGGAGATCTCTTCGAGCAGAATCAGAACGAGACTGTCTCGATCCTCTTCCATCAACCTCGTCTGAGCCATCGTCAGCTCAAAGTGACACCACGGAGACAATGCAAAGGCGTTCGACACAATCAACAGCGTCTTACGACTCGTGTCAATGCTGTCCACGATCGTTTCTGCGATGTCTCGACCTGGCAGCCAGTCTCTTTCGTGGATACACAGACGCAGATTGCATTCCTCAGATTCGAGGCGAGGAAGAAGTTCACTTATCACCCAATTCGAATCGCTGCGACTGTATCCCACGAAGGCATCAAAAGTGAAGCTGTCCAACTCATCTCCTTCTCGAAACTTCTTTGCTCTTTTCTTCTCGTTTATCTACAAGATCAAACACGCCATTAAATTGAAAGTCATTAATGAAATTCTTTCTTGATTTGCTTCATGCTGATCTTGTCTGACTACTGCAGCTCTTGTATCACATTTAAAAGCTTTGGAAATAAATCTGTGAAAATTACATTATGCCGACAATTTCATAATGCAGGTAGGCATTACATTGTACACTTGAAGTTATTATTTATGTGGGAAAATAGGTAAATTTTCGCCAGACATTAATTCTTGTAGCTTTTCCTGGATCATTATGCCATGTTGCCATTCTTCTGTATTACAATTGCCACTATTTTCTCAGAGTGAGAGTCTCTTGAGTACTTGTGTGAACTTACCGTTTTCATGAAGTACCAGTATCTGAGATGCCATCGAAATCGATGCAAAGCGGATGCCACAGATGAAGATATCCAGATCAACGATGTCAACACAAGCCCCGCAACAACACATGGATCCTCGAACAGTGGATCCTGGACGCAATCGAAATCAGATGGACTTTCAAATTGGAGCATGCTTATTGGACCATTCGATGTCTGACAGTAATACTTGTCCCATCCTCTGACCTCAACTTTAGAGGCATTCGCTCTTTTCAACCAAAACCGTAGCCAAACAAAATTGCAATCACAAATGAATGGATTGTCGGAGAAATCTATCAACTTCAACTTCCTCCACACTTTCAACGGAAGAGATTCGAAAGTGACGGTCGAAAGTCTACCAGACGATAAAATTAATTCCTGTAGTGAGTCTGCAATTCCTTCGAAATCCTCCATCTTCAGAGTTGAAATCGGATTGCTACTGAGTCGGAGTTTCGATAAATTTGGAAGATTATAAAACATGTTTGCAAGAGAACTGATTCCTGTTCCTGACAAATCGAGATCCGTTAGATTGAGAAGATGGTGGAAAGCAGCCTTTGTCAAATTTCCACTTTCAATTGTACAGAAGCTCATATTTATTCTTTCGATGTTCGGAGCCTCGCGAAAGACGTTCCAATTGTTTTGATCGAGACGGAACCTCGCGTTGTATAGATTGATGACTTTTAAAGACATCGATTTGAAAGCAAGAGGTTCAACTGTGCTTAGTTGATTCAGAGAAAGATCGAGTAATTCAAGCTTCGGGAAAAGTAGAAGGCTGTCGTTTTTCAAATCTCGAATTACGTTGGATCTTAAATTCAGATTCTTTAGCTCTGAAAGTTTGGCGACCATTCCTCTACAGCTGCGATCGTAAGTAAAACCCTCGATGCGATTCTCACTCAAATCCAGATATTCCCAAGGAAGTAACGCGTGCAGAATGCAGCTTGGGAATTCTCGAAGAAAATTGCGAGCTAGGGAAAGATGTTTGAGGTCAGATATATTTCTAAGGACGGTGGGAGTTTCTGTGATTCCCGTTTCCGACAAATCCAAAGACTCTAAGTCACTGAGACGCGTAAGGAAGTTGCAAGACGTGTCGTTGAGCGGGTTGTTGGACATCCAAAGTGCACGAAGTGTCTTCGAGAGAAGAGCAAACGCCTTAATCCTGATGTCGGTGATTTCACAGTTGATCATACTCAGATTACTGAGTCCTGCTAATCTTGCCAAACTTCTGTTGTTCAGACGGTGGAAATGGTTTCCGTCCAAGATGAGGCTAAGAGTTCCAGGCGGAAGGTCCGGCGGAACTTTGCTGTAGTTGGCATTTGCGCAGTTCACAGTTAGAGTCGACGAGTTGCAAGAACACCTCTGAGGACATTCGTCGAAAGAACCATCCGTATACTCAACATTTATTTCCGTATACTCAACATTTATTTCCGTATACTCAACATTTATTTCCGTATACTCAACATTTATTTCCGTACACTCAACATTTATTTCCGTATACTCAACATTTATTTCCGTATACTCAACATTTATTTCCGTACACTCAACATTTACTATTAAGACAGTTTGAATTAAAACCAATATCCCGATCAAGATACAGAGTGATGTCGCTGCAGCAGATGCCATTTCCATCATTCAAATGCGTCGTTCTTCTCTTTGATTAACTGCAGCAAAAACGAAATTTATCTCGCAAGTCATGTCGCTTTATCCTGCTTATCTCACATACAATGGATGTCCAATAAATTCAAACGATTTGTTTTCGGTTTGTCCGGGTCTGATGTTAGGCTAAACATCAGCAGCAGAATTATTCAATAAAACTAGCAACGCACTAAATGCAAAAACAGACCAAGAAACGCGTGAATGCGAATAGAATTTACATGTACATGACTGCGATCAAGACAGCAAAAACATTTCATTCATGTTTGTTTTGCTAATGTTATCCTGTAGCAACTAAGTCTTCTAACACTTAGGGCAGATAATATTATTTAATATTCTGACCGAATACATTATTCGAGCAGACGGAATTATAATCGGCGTTCGCAATCGTGGTGTGTGGGGGGGGGGGGCAACAGAGGCGTTCGCTCAGATCTCAAAACTTGGGGAAATGTCTGGTAAATTAGCATACACAGGACATCCTAGTAATATTATTCTGCTTTTATAAACTCTGCTCTTTTGTGAATAGAGTAAAAATCGAATGTTAGGCCTACCAGCAGCTTCGTTTGTTTCACAAAATTTGCGCTTTATTTACTTTCTTTCTCTACAATGTATAATTATCGCTGACCTCGCCACGATTAGCACTGAAAACAGTTTGGTCGGTGTCACGTAGGAACCGTACAGTATGCCTACTCTTCACAAGGCCAGAAATATCCTAAGGCCAATGTGAAAACGGAGCTTATACGACTATGACGTGTATTACATTGTACAGAATACTGCACATACATGTGGACTGCTATCAGGCAGCGGCTCGCTTTCTCCTGCGCTGGCCCTGCGATCTGGAATTTATTATTTTATTTACTTCTTCATTTCTGTAGCGCCCCTTAAAGTTCTCTACTCAGAGGCACTCCCGACTACAGCGCGGACACTGCATTGGAGTTTCACGGCGAAGTGCCCGAGCAATTTGCGAGTGAGGGACTTCCTCAACGTCCTTACACAGCGGCTGCAATGCAACGAACATACCCACTACACCACCGCGCCCCACAATTGAATGGCCTCCCTTGTACTCTTCGTCCAATTCATTTCGATTTTGACCTGAGAGTCTGGAATTGGAAATGAAACTGTTTGAACAAAATACAGCCGAATTATACCTCGTCAATAATTCGAATACTCAAAACATTATTTTTTTTATTTTAGTACAGGAGCAAAACGATTGTGTCCGCAATCTCATTTTAATCTACAATTATATAGAATATACATAAATATATACATAGAAATACATAGAGACAGGCAGACAGACAGAGACACATGCAGACACAGGCAGAATGACAGGCAGAGGTGCCAAAGAAACCACAATGATAAAAGACTATGAGGCAGACAGACAAGCAGGAAGATATAACCGCCGCTGGTTGCACTCTGCCAGTGCCAGTCCAAAGCTTTGATAAAGGAGGAGGGCGTCGCTAATGGTCTTTGTTACCACACAGTGACGTTAAACTGCAAATACACGTATGCATGAAGACAAGACAGTCGGCTGGTGAGAGCTGCTGCACTGGCCATTGTGTCATCTCAACAGTAATGGTTTGAGTTTCTCCTCTAAGGCGATTGCAGTGCATTAACCATAATCATATACAAATCTATCTCTATGTCTCTCTTTCTCTCTGTTTCCCTCTCCCTCTCGTGCTTTCATTCTTTCTGTCTGATTTTCAAAAGCGTCAAAGTTATTATGACATCGTTATTTGATAAATCGCAGCACACTCCTGCAATCTAGAATTGAGTTCTTACCTTAACCCATACCAGCCAGAAAGAGAGAGAGAGAGAGAGAGAGAGAGAGAGAGAGAGAGAGAGAGAGAGAGAGAGAGACAGACAGACAGACAGACAGAGACAGAGACAGAGACAGAGACAGAGACAGAGACAGAGACAGAGACAGAGACAGAGACAGAGACAGAGACAGAGACAGAGACAGAGACAGACAGACAGACAGACAGAGATAGCCAGACATACGTCGTATACAGACAGACATACAGAGACCGAGAGATAGAGAGGGAGGAAGAAAGACATAAAGATGGAGACAGAGACAAATGTAGAAAGGCAGACAGACATAGAGAGGGCACTTCTGGTCAATTTGTCCGTCTCAGACAAATGCGCTTAATTCTGTGTCATAAGAATAGTTATTATTATTCTGATGACATGAACAACGCCCTGAAAATCGTGACATCAGAATCTAAAAATATCTTTCGCCTTATTTCTGACCACAAAAAATCTACATAATTATCGTCATCCTGTCATCATCTTCTCTTTATCCTCATGTCTCATCTATCACTATAGTGTGTCTCTGTGATTGTCTATCTATCTGTATGTCTGTTTGGTTTTTTGCCTGCCTGTCTGTCTGCCTGCCTCAATTCACTTCTTATACTTGTCTCACAAGTTGTCTAATTCAGTGTTCTCTGCAACCTTCTCTCTCTCTCTCATGTGCCCTCTTCCGCCTCATTCCTTTCATCCTCTCTGTATGTGTATACAATCTTCATACATGTATAGTTGTATACATATATTATACAGGGCATGCAGAAATTTGCTTTGGGTGTTAGTTTCAATGTGCATCAGATTATGTAGTCAACTCGTATAATAATGTCGGTTGTAAGGGGAGAGACTGCAGAGGTAAAGAAACAAAAGCGGATAGCACTTCATACCCATGGCTTCTGCAGTGTCTCTTGGGTTAGCTTAAGGAACTACTTTTCTTCTGCTTAAGGAACTACTTTTCTTCTGCTTAAGGAACTACTTTTCTTCTGTTTTTTTTTTGTCAAACTCTCAGACCAATTAATCTGGATCACTGGTGATGAGAGTTTCCTCCTTCCCTTCTTTCGTCCTTTCCTTCTTTCACGCCTCTCGGTTCAAATCCCAAAGAAGCTACAGCAAATCTCTGAGGAGGTCAGCTGCTCAGGCAAACCGATCCTCTTAAGAGGGCAATTTATGAGGCGCCATATTATTAGTCTTACTACTGAGTCGACGTGGTCTATAGACTGTCTTACACGTTCCTTGTCGAGAGGCCGTGTATCTTGTCCTCTGAGGACGAGGACGAAGCTTTGTCCTCTAACTGTGAGGACACATGAAGAGAAATTGCCTCTGATTGTCCTTCGCCGAAGTGCAGACAGACAGAATAGAGAAGCAATGGCTGTCCTTTTGTTCATTGTCATTTGCTGTTGTTCTGTAATTATTGTCCCTTCAGGGTTGAGGACAGGACAATGTCCTCTCTTATTTATTTAAAAACAGAGGACGAAATAAGGACATTCACTGTTTATCGTGAACAATTTGCAAGATATCGAGCATGTTGACAGTGAGAAAAGTTACTACAGATATTAACAAGAAGAGTAAATGGCGTCGGGTATCGAATGCAGCTACAACATAGACATATAAATATCATACGGTGAACGACTCAGCGTAAAGACTTTTGGGGGAAATTGCTGTCGTTGTAATCAAAAAGAATTATTATTAGACCTGACTGTTGCCAATGATGGTTGGGAGATTTACAGCATGGCCTCTCTCTCCTCTGTTGTAAGAGGCCAGCGAAAGAACAACTACGATGGTCAAGAAGTAATAACAAGAATGAACAATAATTATAGTGGACTCACGCAAAAAACAAGTAAAATTAATCATCTTCATATGCACAAGATTTAAACGCTCCTACTTGCAGCAAGAGTATAGTGCAAGAAATAGCATAATTAAAACTGATGCACGATTTTAAACAGCCTTTCAAGTCTAAAGTATTTAATGGTTATAGCTAGGCCTATAATAGCTGCGAACGGGCGGCATTAGCTTTACACAGAACTGCGATTGCAAGCAAGACTATCGGATCAGAATTGAGAGCAAACGTTGAAGCATAATCACAAGTTTAATATTTTACAGTAAGCAAATGATGGATCTTTTAAGTACGGTAAGTCGATGCATGTCTATAATTATCTACGCTTCGTTTTTGTGGTGCAAGGGAGGCTAAGAAAGTGTATTTTATTGTTGTTAATGTAATCAGTTTTTCTTGCATTTTTTATTATTTTTGTTCGGTGACATAATATTATGTGATGCATGAAGACATGAAGTACTGTCTCGTTTCTTTCAATCCCTGTTCGTAAATCCGTTTCTCGTGAACTCTATCGATGTATCATTTTCCTTTTCCTTTCTCTTAGTGTAATCAGTTTTTCTTACATTTTTGCATTTCATGAAGACATGAAGTATCATTATCTGCATGGAAACAATATTATTGATGGCATCTGCAGCAGCAGCAGTAGCAGTTAATTTTCATAAAAACTGACACCGGATTAAAGGACGAGACATTGAAAGACGATATCGACATCTTCTTGACTTTGTCACGTGTCCACCTTAGCTAATCCATCTATCTATTATCTGTCTATGTTTAAAAAACAAAACTGTCTTCTGCCGACCAACCGACGTCACTGTCTTGTTCAATATAATGTCTCTGTCCACATTATATTATGTTATAGAGGCCTACTGGTAGACACTGGATGCTGCTGGCAGTCTACCAGTGACTTTGCAGGGTTTGTCATACGACATGTACATGTATCTCCCTCTCAACTCACACACTATTATAGTCACATTATTATTATTATTACACCCATAGGATAGGAGTCACAATGTCATGATAAGCCTGTAATTCTCTTCCTCTGTTCTCGAAATACCTTAAGTCCATTTGATTTGATTGTGATGGCAGTGACATGAATCGGTCGCGTCTGCTTAATATTGCTGAATGGCGCTACATGAATTTTTAATTAAAGTTGCAATTTCCTCTTCTCTGCAGCAATAATAATAATAATAATTAATTTATGCTGAACGTATAAATTCTAATTTGCATGATTTGATCGATGAGAGCAGAAGACCTTGGAAGAAGTGGAATAATTGCCAAATAAACGTTGAATGTTTCTCATTTCGTCTGAACTGCATTTTCATCAGTGTACATATAATAGCAGACTGGCATTAGTTGCACCCTCAGTGCCATCGAATCGCTTAAGGCTTTAAGCCGACGACATCCCAGAGCGAGGCTTAGCACATAGGACGTCATTTCCCTCTCGCAAGATCCCTTCAGCTGCTGCAGCGTTCAACGATCCGAATAAAACTCTAAATCCAACACACATGGACATCGGTGCATACACATGTGTATACAATGTCATGTATATACGTCGTCCATTTTATGACTGAGATTAATTTGAGCAAACGACACGAGAGAGAATGAAGACGATCGTTAAACTCTGTGAACTTGAAGCTGCTGCAGTCGTCATCGCAGCAGCATGGGACAACATGATGCGCTGCTTCACTGAAAACTGACCTTTTCTATGTACATGTAGGCCTATATTGCTTCTCAACGACTCATCAGAATAATTCTTCAACATTTCTCCAACAT
>OX243817.1:41527010-41529510 GCA_945859605.1 Lumbricus rubellus
TCTTTCTCTCTACCTATCTGCGTCTATCTTCCTCTGTCTACGTATATGTCTCCTATTTCTGGTTCATAGTCGTCCTCTAGCAACCTCCTCATCCTCATCCTCATTTTCCTCATCCTCATCCTCATCTTCATCTTCATCCCGGCCTGACGCCGCAGCAGCAGCAGCAGCAGTCATCTCATCTCTTCTCTTCGCTTCGCATTCAGTTCATTCGCCTTCTTCGTTCGTGAAATGTCGACCTAGCGACATCTGCCGCCATTGACGACAGAAACGCCACCGGAGACGACAGAGGAAAGAGAAGCAGCAGAGAAGAATACGGAGAAGAATAAGGAGAAGAATTAGGAGAAGCATTAAGAGAAGAATTAGGAGAAGCATTAAGAGAAGAACTAGGAGAAGAACTAGGAGAAGAATAAGGAGAAGCAGCAGAGAAGAATAAGGAGAAGAATAAGGAGAAGAATAAGGAGAAGAATAAGGAGAAGAATAAGGAGAAGAATTAGGAGAAGCATTAAGAGAAGAACTAGGAGAAGAATAAGCAGAAGAATAAGAAGAAGAATAAGGAGAAGAATTAGGAGAAGAATTAGGAGAAGAATAAAGAGAAGATTTTGACGTCGATTCAGATTAGGACAAGTGTAAGTATGTAGGTAAAGAAATCACTCAACGTTTTAATTCGTCATTATTTTAGAGTTGAATAAATTCGTTTCTTGCCGATAGTTTCGTTATTTCATCTGTTCTTTTTTCATTCATTCATTCTTTCTTTCGCTCGATTATTCATTCGCTCATTCATCAATTCATTCATTCGTTCTTTCTTTCTTTCTTTTGTTCGATTATTCGTTTATTCATTCATATTATTTCGAATTATTACGGTACCCTAAGTTGCATGAAATTGTGGAAGTGTTTCTGGTGACATTATTTGCAGTGATTACGAATCGCAGTTCAACGGAAATGTGAGGTTATACGGTAAAGTGGAAAGACTGGTTGGATATTTTCGAACTGTAAAAGAACGTTTGAGGAAAGATGGATCTACATAACTCCGACATCATCTTCCTCGGTTTTCCCCTGGAAGACAATTCGACCCATGCAGCAGCAGCAGCAGCAGCAGCTTTGACAACCACCTCCTCCACGCACTCTGTCCACTCCTCCTTCCCATCTCAATGGTCGGATGATGTCTCCTGTCCAGTCGTCCAGTCGCTCAACGTCGAGCAGGTGACGTTCGACTTCAGTCAGATGATGTACATGGGTCGTCGTCTGAACCCTGGTCTGCTGGAGGTCGTCATGAAGGTCACGCTGTACAGCGTCGTCATTGGATTGTCTCTTGTCGGCAACTCTCTTGTCATTTACATTGTGTGGAGGAACAAAAGAATGCACACAACAACAAACTACTTTCTCGTCAATCTCGCTGTCTCTGATGTCATGGTCACATCGCTCTGTTCGTGGGTTCATCTTGTCGATAATCTGACGGAAGGATGGGTTCTTGGAGCGTTCTTCTGCAGATTCAACAGCTTCGCTCAAGGTATACGTGAAACATTGCAACACAATTATTATAGATGTTACATGTATTATGATGTATATAATAGGCTATTATGCTGCGGCCAGTAGGTTCAAAGGTACAGTAGGTATTTAGATATCAAATGTAACCTGCAAATACCAACGTCTAAAGTACAAATTGTTAATATTGCTACTAATATTATTGTTATTATTTACTTTTAAACTTACTTATCCATCTCTCCATTCCTACAGAGCCCCTTCAAATTCACTACTCAGAGGCGCTCCCGACAACAGCATGGACACTGCATCGGAGTTTCACGCATAGAAAGCGCTTGAGCAATTGCGAATGAAGGACTTGCTCAAGGTCCCTACACGGCGGCTTGACGTGGATTCGAACCTGCAATCCTCCGACTTATCACCATCAACATCGTCATAATCATCATCATCATCATCATCATCATCATTATTATTATTATTATTATTAAAATATTATTACTATTGCTATTACTATTACTACTGCTACTACTGCCACCACAGCTACAACTACTACTACGACTACTGCCATGCACATATACTACTACCACAACTGCAATTATTACTACTACAGTAACTATCACTACTACCATTGGTATACCATTACTGTGATTACCATCATCATTAATTTTGACCTTTCACCACCCCTATAATAATATTATTCTGCTACTGCCAAGTGATCAGACTCTACAGAAACTTTATGGATATACATGTACATGTAGACTTTCGCTGCAGCTGCACGATATATATATATATATATATATATATATATATATAATATATTATATATATTATATATATATTATATATATTATATATATTGTATATATATATATATTGTATATATTTTATATATATATATTATATATATTAAATATATATATAATGTTGCAATGAAGAGACTGCAGGTGGTCATCAGAAATTGGAATCTCAACAAATCAGAAACAGAGTCAGTTTATGTCAGCCTGCCTCTAACAATCCTACG
>OX243817.1:41542010-41544510 GCA_945859605.1 Lumbricus rubellus
CTCATTTGTAAAACCAAGACCTGAAGCCAAATAGAGCGTTCTCATCATCATTGTCATCTTCCTCTTCCTCCAATTCCCTTTCTTCTTCTTTGTCATCCTTTTCCTTATTTTTGTTCTCCTCTTTTTGCTCCTCACATCCAATCTCGACTTTCGATATTCTTAATTTCGCAGAATTGGACATTTAATCAGAATGATCTTTTCAGTTCAAACATTCTCGTCTGACAAACTGGTCATAATTCTCAATTTGGCAAATTCCGGAAGTAATCACATATCAAATGTTCAAACAAATGCACTGTTCCAAATTCCTGGTATCACAAAATTACTTCATAATAAAATGTAATGTTCCTATTTATAGGCGACCTACACGAACTAGACTCTAATAGGCTACATATTTTTGGAATAATTATTATCATGGAAATTCCAGTTTTTAAGCAAGCAGTCTAATAAATCGCAATAAATGCTCCTACAGTTTATAGCTAATAACAATATCTGATGACATTTTTATCAACACTCGTGATTTAATTAAATATCGCACAACAATAATTATTGAAAATAATGACCCAAGCATTCTAGATAATAAACAAGAGCCGTGAACAATAATAAATAATTGACACAAAGTCAGTCATCAATGAGACAATCAAATCAGTCAGTGAATGTGAGAGACAATCAATCGATCGATGATGAGAGGCAATTTATGTAGCGCTATTGTGACAGTAGTTCCAGAACAACAATCAGTCAGTCTACATGTATACAATGTATCTATATAATTATATTCACTGTATTCAGTTTTCGAATGCAACGAATCGAAATCATTCCATCGTTGTTTTGTCGACGATCAACTCATCTGTCACATCCATCAAAATGTGATGCGATTGCTGCTGCTGATGCTGCTGCTGCTGCTGCTGCTGATGCTGATGCTGCTGATGCTTCCAGCCAAACAGACACTCCGGATGGATGGATTTATGGATGGATGGATGGACGGAAGGTCATCGATATCTAGTTGACCGATCTATGCCTAAACCCTTCACACTCTCTAGGGATTAAATGCTTATCCATGTCCCGATTCTACCCTACCCCTCTTCTCACTCATCATTCCCAATTCCAATGGTTTTGCTTTCGGTGGAGTGAATTATTATACAAAAAAGTGTTCGGTGTTCTCTCCCAGAACGTGAGGATTTCGAGTAGATTTAGATTTTTACGGAAAGTTCGGCGTTCCTTTTTTAGTGTCAAAACCAATTTGTCATCGTCGTTTATGATGGATTGTGTTGCTGAATCGTTAAAACAGACAGCAGATCCATCCAGCGTCGTCTGTTACAGTGTCTTCAAATGTTCATGCACCACCGCACTACATGCTGTTCAAATGTTCATGCACCCCCACCGCACTACATGCTGTTCAAATGTTCATGCACCACCGCACTACATGCTGTTCAAATGTTCATGCACCACCGCAGCAATGCATGATGGTCGACGACCTAAGCATATAACGAAAGGATGGATGGTGGCCGTTGCCGTCGATTTTTTTTTACTCCGATGGAGTAACTATTTGTACCAACATACACTAGACTACATGTATTTCTAAGAGCATCAATTTCGTCCTGAGTCCCTTCAAGGCTCAGCCTGCCTGCTCAGTAGCGAATATGTACAAATTATTGTACACAGTACATAAATACATACATGACATAATAGTAACCGTATGTTAACGATTATTTATTGGAATAATCGCTAAAACAATTTATCGATTAAATTCGGTTTTATTCGATTAATTTTTAAACCTAGGTTATTTCATTAAGTCATGTTAACCATTTCTGGAGTTAATCCTATGCATGCAGACAATGATTAAAATAATGCGAAGCGTTTGATTTGAAAATAATAATAAGAGATCATTCTTAATTTAAGTGTGAGATGTTGATGGAAAAGTCGAAGATGGAGATAAAGTTTCTATAGTTGTCTTCATTGAAGTAAAAACAGTTCGCTTATATATCGTGGTTGAAAAACATCGCTGACCAATATTATTATAAACGTCGGCATCTGTTAATATGTAAAGAACTTTTTTGTATTTACAGACGTTCCATATAATTATCCGCTTTAATAACATGCTTACATACATAATATTCCATGCAGACTCATATAAACGTATGCGTGAGCTTAGACATGCATGAATGATGATTGTATGCATGTTAGCAAGCAAACATAAGCACACATACATGTACGTAGACATGTAAGCTTGCAAACATAATGTCATGTAGCCTACATATCACATGCATAAAATTTAATATGGGCCTAATTGGAATGCGCTGTTAGTTATTATCACCGTCAAAAGCCATCAGCAGAAAGAAGAGAAACCTCTGCCACACAATTAATGAGTCGCGTCTATCAGACATATTAATGCCAATGTCAATGTCTATTATAATCAGACATATTAATGTCTATTACAATAGAAGTCGTGGTGGTTCAAGGTTTCGTCGCAGTTGGCGCCACGCTCCTCATAAACATGACCAAC
>OX243817.1:41550172-41557672 GCA_945859605.1 Lumbricus rubellus
AGAGAGACAGAGAGAGAGACAGAGACAGACAGAGAGAGAGAGACAGAGAGAGAGACAGAGAGAGACACAGAGAGAGAGAGAGACAGAGACAGAGACAGAGACAGAAACAGAGAGACAGAGAGAGAGACAGAGAGACAGAGACAGAGAGACAGAGAGACAGAGAGACAGAGAGACAGAGAGAGAGTTGGATGGAAAGACGATTATTCATTAACCCCTTCGCTGCCTTATATGACGTCTAAAGACGTCAACTGGCATAAGCTGTGGGCACTGCAGAACTACTGTCTGTAGCAACGAATGCGGCACTGATGGCAAGCAAATAATGTAGTAGGCTATGTTTGGGCTATGTTTAGACTGAAAAATTTGTACGCAGGTCTGTATTTGCGACCTGGTGGCCGACCGGTAACGCGTCCGCTCACGGAGCGGGAGGTTGCGGGTTCGACTCCGGGTAACGACCTTGGGCAAGTTGTTTACGCACACGTGCCTCTGTCACCAAGCAGTATAATTTGGTACCGGCGTAAGCTGGGAAGTAAACAGCAAGTTCTGCGATACACTGGCCCCGTGTCCAGGACCTTGGGATTCGTCCATTGCTGGCTCAGGGCTATGGAAAAGGAGATGAGCGCCTCCCTATGTTCCTCATGGAACGGGATAGGACTTTACTCTTTTTTACTGTATTTGTGTTGACTCCTTAGTTGGTTTGTTATATTCCACTCATCTTACCACCATTCTGTGGTACTACAGGAGTTCTTGTGAACGCCAACGGTATGTCACCTGTGGATTATTTTATGTTGTATGTCGACATGGATTTGATTCGACACATTGTACTGCAGAGTAATCTTTATGCCAAGCAGTATCATACCAAAAAGAAGTACTGGAAATAAACCATAGACTATGTGCAGAACATAGCAGCATACATCGTTTTTTCCTTTCTCCGTTATACAGTGAATAAAGGTGTGCAGTTTTATACATTACAATATGAAACTCACGTTTCCTTAATTTGTCCGACCTGGTTGTGGCACAGGGGGTCCAATTAATCCATGGGGACCGCTGGCAGCGAAAGGGTTAAAAAAAACTAGAAGACTCTCTTCCTTCATTTTTTCTCCGCCATGTGTACAATACATCCTTAAAGTCTATATAGTCTGCATGCCATGACAATATCTCAACGTCGCTTTCCCTGCATCTGATCCTTCTTTCATGGATCATTAAATCTCTGAAACCTGTTGCCCTCCGGATCACTTTGATCGGTAAAACCATCGAAGCGAGACACTTCGTCATGACACTGTAGTAAATACACGTCATGTATATTGTAGTAAATACACGTCATGTATATTGTAGTAAATACACGTCATGATTGTAGTAAATAAACGACATGATTATATTAAAGTGGATGAGTAGAAAAGATTGAGAACGGGAGAAGACACGTTGGAGCGGATATAATAATTTACTTCGACCAATTAATCACACGATAGAACATAATGTGGTTGGATGGATGCGTTTTTTGGTGGAAGGTGGATCGACGGACGGGTGGTATTATTTTCCCGTACTCCTCTTCCACCGCATCCACCTCCTCTCGCTCCTCATCTTACTCCTCCTTTTCTTCCTCCAACTCCCATCCTTCAATTCCTCTTCATCCTCCTCCTCCTCCTCTTCCCCTTCCTATTGTTCCCTCTTCTCTTCCTTTTACTCTTCTTACTCGTTCATGTTCACCTTCTTTTTTTCTCCTCCCCACTTCCTCCTCTTCCTCCTCCTCTTCCTCTTCTTCCTCCTCTTCTTCCTCCTTTTCCCCTCCTCCTCCTCTTCCTCTTCCTCTTCTTCCTCCTCCTTCTCCCCCACTTCCTCTCACTCCTCCTCTTCATCCTCCTCCTCGTCGTCCTCCTATCTCTATTTTCATACAATCCGAAACCTTTTAATCCGATGATGATATGAGAATCCCGGATAAAATAAACTCAAATCTATTCTCCATGCATATGACACACTGCATAATTATAGATTACAATGTCATGTGTGTGTATATATACGCAGCTATGCGACAATACATAGCCTAGATAACACTTACTTATATATATATATATATATATATATATGATTTATTATATATTAGACATCATATTAAACAAGCATGTATAATTATGCATTATTTTTATCTATTATCTTTACGTATTTGAAAAGGACATTTATCATTATACCTTTGTTCATTTACTGCACCTTAAAAATCTACTAATATTAAGTGTGAAAATAATATTATATCCAATATTTGTGCCGATGAAAGTAATATATATATATATATATATATATATATATATATATATATATATATATATATATATATATATATATATATATATATATATATATATATATATATATATATAGGCTAACTCTATACAGTCAGAGAATAATATAAGTTAAAAATGTCGTCTGACGGGTTATTTACATTCGCCTCGTTTCGTCTTTTCGTGTTTCGTGTCCGGCTCCAAGCGGATCTTTCCGGAAATATCAGCGCTACAGAAATAATCTCGATAATATAATATATATATTATATTATGTAATATAATTTATATATATATATTATATTATGTAATATATTATATAATATAATATATATTTATATTATATTATGTAATATATATATATATATATCCGGTCAATTTCGGTCGATATCGTCCACACGCGTTAAAGCTATTTCCTAAAATGTCGTCTTGCACCGGGTGTGGAATGTTTAATGACGGATGGACAGCGGGGAGATAAGCTTAAATGTCAAATGCTATTGAGGACGAGAGATTTGCAGTGCATCATGGGTCGCCTACTATAATAGTATAATACCATCATGAACAAGATTCAACAGCAGACGCACAGCACACTCACACCACAGATGCACAGCACAGGCAACGTTGATCCACAGCAGCAGCATGTTAAGCCATGGTCAGAGCATTGACCACCACAGTGGTGGTGCGTCTCTCACTGCGTTTCACGATCATAAGATTCCTTGAATGAAAATAATTCAACGGAGGAAATAACGCAGCAACAAAATGGCGTCGTTCGTTCAATCATCATGGTCTGACAGCTTCCGGTTTTCGTTCTTCGCCTCTATTTTCAATTACATGCATCGACTAATATGCGTGCGTAGATTAATCTGTCACCGGTTATGTTGCGCTATAATATTATGTTGTTGTATCCGCGTGTGTTGATTGGACGAATGAGATCGCGATCCGTGTCCGTTTATTATAGATCACGTGCCTGTCATGCGCAGAAATGTCTCTCATTATGCAGCGCCAGTCAAGGGTGTAAGAACCGACGTCCGGGGGGAGAGATCGAGCGAAGAGTTAAGTAAGAGGAAATTGAGTTGACTTCGCCATAGTTTGTTAGTTTGTTAGTTGTTTACAATGGGGTTTTGTTGACCACAATGAATGAATGAAGAATATCGAGTCGATGTTGCAATCAAACAATCAATGCAATCATCAATTATAAGTCAATCATCAATGATTGCAATAAGTAAGACAGAGATATATATCATTCAGTATGTCATTATAAAGAGATAGAAATTTGGATTTTATTATAATAGATTCAACTCAAAATGATGTCTGTGTCTGAGAATTAAAGTCGACACCTACTTACTTAATTACTTATTTGAATCAATAACGGAATAAAATAATTAAGTGAATCAAAAATATAAGAGAATATATTAATCAATCAATCAATGGTTTCACGATTGAATGATGATCTGATGAATGAGAAATGAATGAGTTATTAATCCATTATTCAATCAATTTCGAATCAAGCAACCAAACAAATAATCAATCAAATAATCAATCAAATAATCAATCAAATAATCAATCGAATAATCAATCGAATAATCAATCAAATAATCAATCAGTCGGTCAGTATGTTAATCGACACTATCAATCACGTGACCACATCACGTGATGTTTTTTCAGTGCAGTGGGTCACGTGATCCGTTCAGCACCCACGTGACTCCGACGAATGATGACGCCCACAACAGTTGATGAAATACGTGACGCGAATTATTCCATTCCAAACGTTCAGCTGTCTTTGCAGGTGCAGACAGACAGATAGACAGACAAAGATGCAGACAAAGATGCAGACAAAAATGCAGACAAAGAGGCAGACAAAGATGCACACCAAGAGGCAGAGAAAGATGCAGACCAAGAGGGAAACAGGCAGACAGCCACAGGGCAGACAAGAGGCAGAAAGAAAGACAGTCTATAGGATGCACATGATTATGAATGATTGTGCAGATAATGTATTTAAAACATAACAAACGGACACCATACGATCCGGTGAAGGAAGTTTGAACTCGCAGCGACGTAGTTTTACCATTACTAACCCATGATTAACCAGTCAGCAGAATTATTGTATCTCAGTGGAGGGTTGATGTGGAGAATTTTCTAGTCTTCTTCTTCTTCTCTTTCTCTTCTAATTTGTTCAGCAGTGCCTTCGATTGATGCATGGTCACTTGAGAGTGGCGCTACATAAATGAATAATGATTTGTTCGAATGAAATGACCATCATCATCATCATCATCATCGTCGTCGTCGTCATCATCGTCATCATCATCATCATCATCATCATCATCATCATCATCATCATCATCATCATCATCATCGTCATCATCATCATCATCATCATCATCAGGGCTGTGATCGAGGGTTCACGCAGATATGCAGGTAGTCCTATTATGATAGTATACCCACCTTACAAATGATGTTAATGTGCTGTAGTGTGTACGGGGAAAGTGACCTGCAGACAGGCCTAGACAACAGTACTGTGGCGTGTAGGCCTAGTCGTCTCCAATTTTGCCAGTGCAGACCTAATTAGGCCATAATAATAATAATTATATTAGGAAAAGGTGCTTTGTTTTGATAACTAGAGAAACGTTGAGAGATGGACAGAAAAGAGGAGGAACGCATATAACAAAAAAATATAATTCATTTAATTCTCTTTCGTAAATGCAACAATAGGTGTATACTTATTATAGGTAGAGTGTACATGATACAGGTATGATTAATTATAGACAAGGAAGAAGTACATGTAGGTATACACACTAAACAGTATAGTATACATGTAACTGAGCAAACAATGCTCACTGTCTATCGTCACTCAAGAGACCAATTATAAATATTATTAGACTATGACTTCATGAAACGTTAAGACTCGAGAGGCATCAATAGGAAATGGAATTAGACAGACAGACACACCTACACTGTATAATACATGTACTACGTAGGTAGCAACAGACAGACATAAACGGACAAGCAGAGAGACTGACGAGGACACATCCGTCCGTGTGCATGGAGGCAGTGAGGGAGTACGAAGATTTGGACGGAGTGTTAGCAGAACAAGAACAAGAAGAGTCAATCTGATAAGAATTGAAAGCTAATTAAAGAAGAGTGGAAAGCTAATTATGAATGGATGGAAAGCTAATTGAAAATGGGTGGGAAAAAGTAATTAGAGCTAATTAAGATTGTGTGGAAATCTATATGTTAAAAATTGGTTTAAAAGTAAGTTAAGAACAGATGGAAGAGATAGTTTAGAATGGGTGAATAATGGGTGGAAAAGTAACAAAGATGGATGGGAAGGAAGAACCTATAGAAGTGATGGAATTGCCAATGAGAGATTGAGTCTTCTTTCTTTCGCACAGAATGCATTTCGTCTTCCTGTTTCATTTCCTTTCAGGTTTTAAGAACCTGTTTCTTTTCGTTTCAGGTTTTAGGAATCTGTTTCACTTCGTTTCAGGTTTTAGGAACCAGTTTCATTTCGTTTCAGGTTTTAAGAACATGTTTCATTTCGTTTCAGGTTTCAAGAACCTGTTTCATTTCGTTTCAAGTTTTAAGAACCTGTTTCATTTCGTTTCATGTTTTAAGAACCTGTTTCATTTCGTTTCAAGTTTTAAGAACCTGTTTCGTTTCGTTTAAGGTTTTAAGAACCTGTTTTATTTCATTTCAGGTTTCAAGAACCTGTTTCGGTGTCGCCGCAAACCGAACAGAAACCACGTCTACGGTAGAACTCGAAACATCAGCACCATTGGCCTACAGCGCACGGCGTCACTACGCAGTTTCACGATCGTCAGTAAAATATGAATCTGTCGATGGCAGACGAAACAGCCGAAAGACACTTGACAATGCGCATGTCTGAGGATTGCTGGTAGAAGACGAATCTCATCATTGGAAGCTGAAACAATTCAAAGACATTAAAAAAAATGCGAATGATTGTTAGTAAAGTATGAATTGAGCACTATTATAGGGCAACACTTGTAACCGAAATGGATAAGCGAAAGTGAAATGTGATATCCTACACATATTATTATGATCTTCTTCAGGACTTGAATTTTGTTGGTGCGATGTGATGTTATCTGAGCGCGCAACAAACTTTAACACAATTATTATTCTAAATCAACACAATGTTGTGAAATACGGATTGTCAAATTATTATCGATCAATCTGCTGTTAATCTGCGCTGCTTCAAACTGAAGAAATGCTTTTCGGAGCCTGTTGCAGTGTATCATGCTACTCGGAGAACTATAAATAGACCTGCGATAGGATTTGATGTAGCGCTATTATGTAATTATGATGCATAGGATATTTCAGTGCACTCTGCATCTTAAAGCTGCAGAATGATGAAGACTCAATTAATAGGTAAAAAAAGTCGTGTATTTTTTATTATTGTTATTTAATTTATTATTATTACTATTGTTATTATTATTATTATTATTATCATAATTATTATTATTATTATTATTATTATTATTATTATTATTATTATTATTACTACTACTAGACTACTAGGCCTACTACTATCATGCCCATTGTTATCATGTCTATTGCGATGTCCATTTCTATAATGTCCATGATATTTTGTTATTATCAACATTTTGTTATAAGCTTATATGTTGTTTTGCTCACAGTTCCGACACAACAACCAACTCAGAGGATAATATTCGCTTCCCCCCCCCCCCCCCGCTTTCCGTGTCGCATGCCGAGCGCTTTGATTAATTTGATTAGCAGATAATATTAAAGACGATTAATTAAAATATAATATTTTCAATAGCATTCATCTATGAGTTTCCATCTAAATACAAACGTTGTAGATTTGTATGTGTTGCAAAAATTGGTGAGAATGCGCTGATGTTTTTAGGAAATGTCGACAGCAACCTGTGATAAATAATTGTACTAAACAGATTTGAACCATTCGCCACTTTCTTTAAACCAGAAAAACAATCATGTGCGATCATAGGCGTAGGGGACATTTCAGGAGTGGGGGGCAAAAGTTTGACTTTTGCCCGAAAAATCTTAAGAATTTTTTTCCGTCCGGCCGAAAATTCCCGTAACTTTAACTTTTTACCGTACTTTTTCCGCCCGAAAAAATCTGACGACCTTTTTTTTCTTTTTTTTTAGTCGTTCGGTCGAAATTGCCCGAAAATTACCGTTACTTTTCCGCCCGAAAAATCTGACGACCTTTTTTTTTTTTAGTTGTCCGGTCGAAATT
>OX243817.1:41562672-41586261 GCA_945859605.1 Lumbricus rubellus
AGAGGCAGGATAGTCGCTGCTGTAACCTCTTTAAAGACTAGATAAAATCTTCGAAAGATGGATTTGACAAACCTCGATTACATTTTCGGTGTAACTTAGTCCTTAGTTTTAAAGCATAGCGCTAGATGAATTTATTTTTACGATTAAATGATGATGCCAAATGAAACGTAACCTGCATTGTAAAGTAACAAACACTGTGAATTGTTGACATTTCAATAATTTTCTATTCTCCTCATATCGTTTGTAGTTACTCATAATGTGGTTGCAGCTTTGAATTAAAGTCGATTCTTACTTACTTGCTTACATGTACACGTATAATTATGTCTTATAAATTATAATACCATATTGCCATGTAATTATATGTCATAATACCATATTGCCATGTAATTATATGTCTTATAATACCATATTGCCATGTAATTATATGTCTTATAATACCATATTGTCATGTAATCATATGTCTTATAATATAATATTGTCATGTACATTTAATTATGTCTTATAATACCATATTGCCATGTATAATTGAATATTATATGTCCTATAATACCATATTGCCATGTAATTATGTCTTATAATACCAAATTGCCACGTATTTATATGTCTTATAATACCATATTGTCATGTAATTATATTTCTTTTAATATAATAATGCGGTTTAGAATGTATCTTAGTACAATATTGTCGCACTTAGATTTGCTTCGTGACATAAAATACATAAGTCATCAAACACGAAGTTGAATAATTGTGATGGCAACTGTACACTTCTCTATTACTTAAACATGATACAGAGTTTCAAAGGAAATATCCTGACCACATAATTGTAATGCTATATATACGACGATCGAATGTCAACATTATTTGCAACATGATAATCATTATATGACAACGAAGTAGCTATTATGCATGAGATTGCGTTTAATATGAGAGAGATGTAACACTGAATACCCCCCACCCACTCTCACCCAACCCCAATTCCCACCCCACTCCCACCCAACCCCAACCTACCCTCACAAAAGATGCTCACCTGTTTGGCATACAGCTGCATGGACAAAGAAACACTGACGTTGGCCAGAAATCATTTCCGTTTTTGCATTCGAAATCAATTCAACATCTGCAGCAGCTGTTAAATGACTAAATGACTAAATGACTAAATGACCGATTCCAACTCTAAGCGCACCTGTTGTCATTCGTCAAAAAGAACGTCAGTAGGTCATCCATTCATAATCCATTCATCCATTCCATCATTTATCCATTCATCTCAGTCGTCCAGCATCCCACACTCCATTCATTCCATCCATTCATCCATCCATCCAGCCATTCCATCCATGCATTCCATGGCCTACATTTCATCAATGTATTTCATTCCTATTCCACATTCACATCCATCCACTCATTTCGCCCATCCATCATTCGATTCCATCCATCCATCCATCCATCCATTGAATCTGCTGAGAGCAACGCTTGAGCAGTATAGGAACAGCATTGATCAATCAACTGAGATAGAGAGCCACACAGCCAGACAGACAGCCAGACAGACAGACAGCCAGACAGACAGACAGCCAGACAGACAGAGGCTAAAACTGTGCGTAGAAAATGAGGCAAAATTAATGGCAGACGATGACAATCAAATGCTTCATTGATTAATTATTGATGTTCATCGAAAGGCATAACACACGAACATACGGACAGACAATCAGAGTAAGTTAGTCAGTCGGTGTGTTTGTCTGTTTGTCTGTTTGTCTGACTGTCCTTCTCTCTCTCTCTGTGTGTGTGTGTGTGTGTCTTTAATTGACCATCGGTTCATTTGTTGTTTTGAATTCTATTCATTGTTTGCTTTATTATTATTTATTATTATTTTATTATTATTTATTATTATTTTATTATTATTTTATTATTTTTTGTTTACAGGACGAAAAGAATGAAATCATTGCAACGAACGTTTGGCTCGTACAAGTCAGTCTGTCTGTCTCTATCTGCCTGTCTGTCTGTGTTCTGTCTGTCTGTCTCTCTATCTGTCTCTCTGTCTGTGTTCTGTCTGTTCGTGTGTCTGTTTGTCTGTTTGTTTGTTTGCATGTCTGTTTGTATGTCTATATGTCTGTCTTCTTCTTTTTCTATCTGTCTGCCTATCTCTGTAGACCACCGTGTGTCTGTGTTCTGTCTGTGTTCTGTCTGTGTTCTGTCTGTGTTCTGTCTGTGTTCTGTCTGTGTTCTGTCTGTGTTCTGTCTGTGTTCTGTCTGTGTTCTGTCTGTGTTCTGTCTGTGTTCTGTCTGTGTTCTGTCTGTGTTCTGTCTGTGTTCTGTCTTTCTGCCTGTTCGTGTGTCTGTTTGTCTGTCTGTTTGTTTGTCTGTCTGCATGTCTGTTTGTATGTCTACATGTCTGTCTTCTTTTTCTGTCTGTCTGCCAATCTCTGTAGACCAACGTGTGTCTGTGTTCTGTCTGTCTGTCTGTCCGTGTTATTTTCCGTGAAGAGCATCTCTTCTATTCTCTAGCCAATAAAAATGAAAACTAGAAACAAGTGAGTAGGACGAAAGCATGCGTAAGACTTACATCTGCCGTTCATCAGAAAAGTAGGAAAGCAGGCTTATAAAAGAGATATCGTATAGTCGTAAATTTGAAATAATAATATCTAAAGCACCAATCATAATAATTATAAGTAACGCGCATGTCTGCCATCATTGATATGACACCAGATAATTTACTACGATGGGTTGTTCAAAGGGTGTTCAAAATATGGACCGACTTCTTACACTGGATCTAGATCCTCAAGAGAGAATTCAGTTGCAAGTTTTGTGCAAGGAAACCAGTGTCTGTGTTGTTGTGAGGGTGCTTGAAACAGTTTTCCTTTAATTTGTTTGTTTGTTTGTATGTTTGTTTGTTTGTTTGCTTGTTTGCTTGTTTTTTTGTTTGTTTGTTTGTTTGTTTGGATGTTTGTATGTTTGTTTGTTTGTTTGTTTGCATGTATAAGGAATGGGAAGATTCTGGTTTACGATGGAATCCAGAGGAATACGGAGGAGTGGACGCTCTCTATGTTCCATCGGAATCCATCTGGCTTCCAGATGTCGTTCTCTACAACAAGTATGCTACGTTCTCATAAGTATACGTTCTCATAAGTATACGTTCTCATAAGTATACGTTCTCATAAGTATACGTTCTCATAAGTATACGCTTACTATTCTCTATAGTGGAACATGGAGCACACCGTAACAGTTGATTGTGATTGTGGATGAAATATGAATTAACTGCAACTATACTACAATAACTACTACTCTTATTACTACTATTACTACCTCTACTACTACTACTACTACTACTACTACTACTACTACTACTACTACTACTACTACTACTACTACTACTACCACTACTGCTGCTGCTGCTGCTGCGGCTACTACTGCTGCTACCACTACTATACCACCACTACCACCACCACCACTACTACTACCACTAACACCACTACTTCTGCTATTCAACTTCCGAACTCCTCGTATAATTAGCTTGATAAATGGAGTTTACAAATTGCATTGAATCTATCTCAAAGATGATAATTATGCTCAAGTTATAATATTGCCATTCGATCCGAATAATAATAATACTGCTCCAAATCTTGAAAATCTCTCTCTAGAACCACCGTCAACAATTATTTATGAACACAAAAGAATCGAGATTGTGATGAGATATGAAATTCTAATTTTCATTGCGAATGACGTCAAAGTGCTGATGGCGATTACACGGTGACGATGATGACGAAAGCGACGTTACGTCACACTGGTCTGGTGACGTGGCAACCACCTGCAGTCTACAAAAGTCATTGTGACATCGACGTTCGATATTTTCCATTCGATCTTCAATCCTGTGTTCTCAAGTTTGGATCTTGGACTTACGATGGATTGAAGGTATAAGCTTACGTGAAGATTCACATGTATTGTAGAGGCGCAGAGAGCAGTAACTTACATTACCATCGTAACTTATTTTCGGAGCTCTGAATCTCGAGCTAGAACGGTTCATTCATTCGTTCATTCATTCGTTCATTCAGAAAATTGATTTTGCATCTCTTGAAGAAATCTACTATTATACCACAGGCGCTTTCTGCGCTATAGGCCTACATGTAGGGTCTGCAGGCTATTTGATACTAAGTTTTGCATTACAATACGAACGAAAATATTATCAGTTAGCAAAATAGGGCACTGCAAGCTGGAAGAGTTGGCGGACACACACACACACACACACGTATACAGACTCACACACACACACACACACACACACACACACACACACGTATACAGACTCACAGGTATACAGACACACAGGTATAGAACCAGGCAACGTATTCCTTCAACATCAGCTGACAGCAGATTACATGGATTGATTCACTTTTGGCCTAAATGGTGTGCACCGAGCGATCGGGCAGCGGTATGACCTAATTTTCACAAAATTTACGCCTTTCTGTGCTGGTCTGTTGTAGAAACCGCTACTAGCCTTTCGGAATGTCTGAGATGGTCGCTTGGTTGACTTATAGAATTGGAACGCTCTATATATACTGATCAGTCTTTTACATTAGAAACCCGCAAGAGTTTATAATAATTCATAATAATTCATAATTATTAATCAGTTGCTTATTAAAACTTATAGTAATTAATTAAAGGCGATGTGTGATGACTACAGAGATCGTTGTGTGCATTAATGTGTTGCAGGTTGATTTGCAGCATCTCTGGAACAAAGGTCTCGAGTTCGACGTCATCCCATTTGCAATCGACCTTGACGAATATCACCGAAGCGTGGAATGGGATTTGCTGGAGGTGAGTGCGAGGAAGAACAGCAAACGATATCCATGTTGTGTGGAACCGTATCCAGACATCTCGTTCCGTCTTGTCATCCGTCGAAAGACTCTCTACTGTCTCATCAACTTATTGGCTCCTTGTGTCACCATCAACCTTCTCACTGTCACCGTCTTCTGCATCCCAGCGGAATGTGGTGAGAAGGTCTCCATCAGCATATCCATCCTCCTCTCACTCTCACTCTTCCAGATCCTTCTCATGGAACAGGTGCCAGGCACTTCCCTCGTCACTCCACTCATGGGAAAGTATCTTCTCTTCACCTGCATCATCGTTGTTCTCTCCGTTCTTGCTTCCGTTCTTGTTCTCAACGTCTTCCATCGTTCCACTCCACGTCAGAACCTCACTTCCGGAAACAAACGCAGACTCTTCTTCCGTGTTCTTACCAGAATCCTCTGCTCTCCACTTCCGCTCTTCGACCAACCGGAAGCACGGATGAGAGGAGGAGATGGAGGAGGAAGAGGAGGAAGATATGGAATTGGTGTTGAAACGGGCGACCAGATGCATTATGGGTTTCCGAGTAGTGACGTCACATCCGGTCAGAGCTGTTGCAGTTGCTATGCGGAATATCGACGGCGTCGCCACCTTGCGAAGACGACAGAAGCGATCGAGCAGATGAGTTATGCGATCAGACACTACAGTGCGATCATCGACGAGAAACGGGTCAGTGAGTGTGGCCAATGCAGACAAACACTGTCTCTATTCACTTATCACCGTCAGTTGACAATACCTTATAATATTATGGTGCCTTTTATTAGGCATCTTAATTGATTGATTGATTGATTGATTGATTGATTGATTGATTGATTGATTGATTGATTGATTGATTGATTGACTAACTGACTAACTGACTGACTGACTGACTGACTGGCTGATTGATTGATTGATTGATTCGCCTGAACTTCTAAGCATATTTCAAACTGAACTTACCATAATAAATTATTCAGAACGAATGCCTTCGGATGTTCGGCGCTAATTTCTTTTAAAATGCGCTACAGAAATCCGCGATTTTTACACATTGACCGGATGTTAACTTTGTTGTTGTTGTTGTGATTGTGATTATGATTATGATTGTTGTTGTTGTGTTTATGATTATGATTATGATTGTCGTTGTTTTGTTTATGATTATGATTATGATTATGGTTGTAGAGTCGATTCTTCTGGAAATGCGTGAGTCGTCTCATCGATCGTCTTCTTCTCTTCGTCTATCTGTTCGTCTGTCTGTCCGGTGGACTCGCTCTCCTTCTCACTGCTCCTGGTCTCTATGACAACCGTCCATCCATCCCTCCTCCTCAACCTCCCTCAAGACTCTAGACGTTCTACGCTCCACAGTCGTCACTCTCTTCTAGGGTTGCCAGGCAGCCTTGAGTAAATTACCGGACTATATATATATATATATATATATATATATATATATTATATATATATATATAATTTAGAAGAACATATATATATATATATATATATATATATATATATATATATATACTGTGTCCCAATAAATCGGGACCCCTTTTTATAATGTGAATAAAACAGGCAATTCTTAATCGATTTTCAAAATTTCAAAACTGTTTTTATCCTGAGATAATTATCTTCCACTGCTTCAAATATAAAGTTTCTGGAATGAATACTGACGTCACAATTACGTCATTTGCATCAGATAATTCAAATGTTAAGTACCGAAAAAGTTGTGTTCGGTACTTAACATATGAATTCTCTGATGCAAATGACGTAATTGTGATGTCAATATTCATGCCAGAAACTTCATATTTGAATCAATGTAAGATAATTATCTCAGGATAAAAACAGTTTTAAAATTTTGAAAATCGATTAGGAATTGCCTATTTTATTCACAATATAAAAAGGGGTCCCGATTTATTGGGACACAGTGTATATATATATAGGGGTTATAAATTTGATATGCTGCAACCCTGTCGTCGAGCATGAAAAGCGGTTTGTGCATGGAAGATTAATAGTCTGATGAGAGATGCCACCCTAATTCTGAGACTTGTGGTGTTGGGACAAGTGTTGGGAAGGTGGGAGGAGGCGGAGAGGTGTTGGCAATGGGCAGAGATGAATGGAGGGAATTGATGCGTTTCCCGATATGCAGACCTGCGCGGGGACTGAGTGGAATGATCTTATCAGGGTATGACTAATCTGAGGTATAGGCCTACGAATATACGTACATCATGTAAGCTTATGAAGAAATCTGGAGCAGTGACATTCATCACGTTGATAGACCTATATCGGATATCTTGTAATCAAGTGTACAGCTGAACGGTTGGTTTAGCCTGGCCTGTCTCCAGATATAATTATGCGTGTGTATCCAGCCACATTAAGCAATGGCATAGTCATTTATCTGTCTGTGTATTGTCTTACCTACCACGTATCTCAGGTTGAATGCATTTGAAGAGGTAGAAAAATGGCAATATAATTGGAAAATCGCAAACAGATGTCTATTTATGGACCCAAGAAACAATACACTCCAACACTTGTTGCTAGCAATAATTATTTACCGGACACCACCATGTCCGGTAATGCCTGAAATTTCTAACCGGACAGATTGTGCAAATACCGGACTGTCCGGTTCATTACCGGACGCCTGGCAACCCTACTCTCTTCACATCATCTCGGCTTTTAAAGTGTGAATAATAATAATTATGAAAACTGAAAAATTAATAATCGGGTTGAACTACAAACTAATTTGCGTGCGAATGTTATGCAAAATATTTGGAAGCTTTAAAACTTGCCGTTTCAGACCTTTTCTTGCGACAGCTGCATACGTTATTAGACCTACATCGATGATACTAAAGGACAAACTTTAGTTACCTATCGATAACATGCACAACTGACGATAATCGTGATAATAGCGACATATCCGTAGACAAGCGCAATCTTAGGGTATTCTGGTGGCTACCATAGACTGCAGAAGATTGTATGCAGTAGTAGCTGAATATTATGGGTAATAGTAAGATAGGTAGAGTAGAAATTATAGAATATGGTATTAGGCCTACAGATAATTCCTACGGTGTTCGGAATTCAAATGCAGATTATAATAGAAAGCGAAATAATGTCAAAAGGATTTCGATGAGTATACAAAAAATATCATTCGATTCGCCATCTACCGAATGTCATGACAAACATCCGACCTCTAGCGAGTGTCGCAGTAACATTTAAATACAACGTATTATTATACAGAACGGTAGGAAGTCATGTGTAAGTATGGTGAAAGTGTATGACTATAATTATATTGCATAATATTTCCGATGCTCGGATCCATCCACTCCCAACGAAGTCCTAGGAAGGCGCTGACTGGAAATGATTAGAGGAGAAATGTGTGCAACTAACTACGGTGCAAGGACTCAAGGCTGTTCTTCGTAAAGGTTGGCAGATTGGGCCCCGGTCGGCATACGAGCGTTGTCGAGTGGCACTGTGGCAGCTATAAAATTTGCCATGATAGTCCTCGAAGTATTGTGGTGCACATCGAAAGAAGAGGACGATAATTATGTTAGGAGCGTAATTATAGTAACGAAGGGTATATTTTATCAACTGTGATTTTATGCGTCATGCGTGACCATGCGCGGTGTAACCTGGAAAACTTGTTGGACAGTGTTTTATCTGTAGGCTAGTTCCATGCCGTTTCTGGGGAGAGGATTCGGGATTCTGGGAAGGGGATTCTGGTTTCTGGGGAGGGAATTCTGGTTTCTGGAGAGGGGATTCTGGTTTCTGTGGAGGGGATTCGGGTTTCTGGGGTGGTGATTCTGGTTTCTAGGGAGGGGATTCTGGTGGTTTCTGGGGTGCGTTTTAGGCGGCGGACGACAATCGCCCGCTGAGTCACCGACGACATGTCACGTGATCTGTCATTTTTCTGATGACCTTTTCAGTCGAAATCTCTGAAAAATTCCATTTTCGATGCTTCACAAATTGATGACCTTGTTTAGTATTTATCTTTCTTTTGCTAAGAATTCATAATTATACAGTTATACACAAAATCTTTCGATTTCTTTTGGGGTTTGTTGTTACACATTTATATAGTTTGTCTTTGGAATGGTACGTTTTTTGCATACAAGCCTATGCACACCACCATGAGATTATACCTGACAGTGTGAGGGAAATTCATTCCTTTAGGAACTTCCCACCGAGAGAATATCTATGATCAAATACGGTTTCTTGTTGGAGACGAGAGTTTTGAGATTGACTGCATGTGGTACATTTCCGGTTTTGGTTGTATACTGCTCAGTGCATAGAAACCAAGGCTACATGGCTTGCAACCCCCCCTCACCTCCACCCCCCCCCCCACGCCGAATGGAGACTGGACTTTCGTGGATGAGTCTAATGAGACAACTGCAGTGGAAGATGCTCATCCATTCGTGCAGCCAACCGTCGCATACAGAACGACGATGGCGGAATGACATGACATGGAGTGAAACTAAATTCAGCTTATTACAGGAATTGTCTGCTTCGTGTAAAATTGATGCCTGATATCCGCGAATTATACTCGGATTAGCAAACATTTCAACAAGATGGCGCTCCAGTTCACTGAGCTCGATCGTTAAACTGTTGAAAGTTGAGTAAGAAATAAGAACACTGCGGATTTCATTCATCCTATATAATCTTTGGCCGCCAAACGGCCAGAGCTTAAATCCAGTTGATTATAAAATTTGGAGAATGTATTGCAGAAGATGTAGGCCTATTGTTGAAGAACTCCGTGAGCCAATTGTTAGCACCATGGAAGGATTTTGATAAGCTGGTTATCGATGCTGCTGTTGGCTATTAGCGCGACCGTTTTGAAGCTTGCGTTGAGGCCGAAGGTGCACACTTTGAGCACAAATTGCAGTCTGACATGATTCAGATATAAAAATTAAATTAAATTAACATTTATTATTGATAAATGACATCTTAAAAATGTTGAAAAATTTTAGATAGTTTTGTGCACTTATCTCTTAATTTTGAATTTTGATGCAAATGACGTCATTATGACGTCATTATTGAGACTGACACTTTTATGTTTTTTACAATTGTTAGACAAATAGGCCCTATGTTAGGATAAAAGATGGTGTCTGAATTGTAAAAATCGATGAATATTTACTATTTCTTTTCAAATTCACAAAATAGGTCCATTTTCTGAACAGAGTGCATGTAAGCTTATATACACCGTGAGGCATAAAAAGCCCCTAGAAAATCGGTATTATTTTAACAATATTCAAGCAATATCAATGAAATTTTGGAAAGTTATAGCTAAATAGCCGGCAATGTAAAAAATATTACAGTTTGTCCTCAAACTGTCCGCCTTTAGCTTCTACGCATGCGCGAAGTCGTTTGCGCCATTCACGCACCGCCGAGTCAATAATTCGCTGGTCAAGATCGTTCCAAGCTTGCATTATTCGCTTACGAAGATCTTCAACATCACGGACCTTTATAGGGCGAGCAGTCAGTGCACGGTGCATATGTCATTGCATGTGTCATTGCCGTTAAAAAGAAGGAAAGGCCTGGCGGGGGCAGGCGGGGGGTTGCATCGGTGCGTCATCTCTTTTGAGAGAGACGGTGAATGGTCGTTTAATGTATAAAGAAGAAGAAGAAGACATGTTGTCGGTCATCAGACAAGATGCGTTTATTCATATAATCCACCTATAGTTATAGTTTTCAATTATCTGTCACCGATGTTTTACTATACTGCAGCAGCAGATCTTATAATTACATGTATTGTATACTATAGAGCAGCATGAGACGTTTGGTATAATATCATATAAGGTGCATGTCCACTGCGTTATATATATAATATATATATATAAGCGGTCTTTAATCTTCTTTATCTGAAAGATGTCACCATCTTCAAATCGGTTGTCATGACATGTGTGATGTTGAATTTGAATCATTCCAAACAATATTATCGTTGTTTATTGTTCAATGCATTTGCACAAATTAAGACAATAAATAATCGAGCAATCGAGGCACTGAAGCATGCAAAAGACATTGCCTTTAAAATGATCAGTCTCTGTAGCCAAGTTGGTTCTGTACAATGTCATGGTCAATTAAACACCATGATGCTGGTGTCATATCAGCCTAATCAATAGATATAAAAATGTAAAAAGTTTGTACCTAATCATGCAAGGATCTCGGAAAGTGCTTAATCGATTGTTTTGAAAATTTTCGAAAAACGATCCATTCGATTACGAGCGGGTTTGTGTAATGCTTTTTTTGGAAAAAGTGCAATCTTTTCCACACAAAAACGCAACCTTGCATTCGATTCGAGCGATTTCGATTTCAATTTTTCACACATCCGTCCGTCGATTTGCATTCGGAAAGTTCTTGACCGAGCGGGTTTGTATAGATCTATGCTTCTTCTTTTAGTAATCCGACCGAAATTTCCAGGAAAATAGCCTACCCATTTTCCCGTCAAAGTTTCCACTGCATCAAAAAGTTGATGATCTTTTTTAGTCGTGTTGAAATATTGCTACGGGCTGTTTGCTTGCCGCTGCTGCCTGATGCTGCTGCTGCTGCTGCTGCTTGCTTGCTACTGCTGTTTGCTTGCGTGTGTCTGCTCGCCCAGCATACGCTCAACATACGTGCATGTGGGGAATTTTCCATTGTGCGCTCAGCATACGTGCATGTGGGGAATTTTCCATTGTGCGCTCAGCATACGTCCACCTACTGGCTAGCATGCATCGCTTGGCCTAGCCTTGAGCCTATATAAGAGAGGTTCTGTCCGTGCTTGGACGCAGACGAATGGTCTAGCGAACGCGGTAAAACGTGTAGTAGCTGGCAGATGATCTGGCTTGATGAGCGGTAAAACGCTTGTTGAGTGATACTGATTGTAGAGGGAGTAAGTCCTTGAACCTCGGTCGAGCGTCGGCGGACAATCGGCCTGGAGTAGTTCGGTATCTCTCTACGTGACAGGGGTTGCGGTTTCCGACTACCGCAACCTAGCTGACGGACGAAGCTGATACGACGTACCGTCTGCTCTACGACGACGGTTCGATTCCTGGCGCTGCAGAAGCTGATACGACGTACCGTCTGCTCTACGACGACGGTTCGATTCCTGGCGCTGCAGAAGCTGATACGACGTACCGTCTGCTCTACGACGACGGTTCGATTCCTGGCGCTGCAGAAGCTGATACGACGTACCGTCTGCTCTACGACGACGGTTCGATCCCTGGCGCTGCAGAAGCTGATACGACGTACCGCCTGCTCTACGACGACGGTTCGATTCCTGACCGCCGCGAATCTACTGTGATCACTTCCGACGACGGGACTCACTTGCTACTGAGTCCGTTGTACTGGCGCTACAGAAGTCACCGGAACCTGACGACGCCGGTTCGAATCCTGACCACCGCGAATCTACTCCGTCCATTCACGCAGGCGTTATTGCCTGCTGTGCCTAACGACGCCGGTTCGACTCCTGAACGCTTCGTATCTACTCCGTCCATTCACGCAGGCGTTATTGTCCGCTGTGAGCTCTATCGACGACGAACTTTGGCGCTACATAAACTGCTGCACGAACTCTGGCGCTACATAAACTGCTGCACGAACTCTGGCGCTACATAAACTGCTGCACGAACTCTGGCGCTACATAAACTGCTGCATCGGCGCACGAACTCTAATCCCAGCGCTGTAGAAATTGACACAAACAGTTCGTTCTTGAAGTGCTATAGCGATTGTGACGCAATAAATTGCTGGTGCTGTGAACTCTACATGATCATCGTGGTTTCTTCAATAAACGTGTTTAAGCCTAGCCGGCTAGTCCTTGGTCTACAGCTAAGGCCTTACTGCGCGGACTGACTAAGGGTACCTTGACGACTGGGGTTGGTACTCGGCTCCTGGTGTTATTGCCCAACCCCTGGTCCGCTACAAACTGGTCCCGCGAAGTGGGGTGACTGGAAAAACTCTGCACCGCTTCAAGCTGATTCCGCGGAAGTGGTTTTGAAAGATTCGCTGCACTTCTACGAACTGGTGAGAATATCGACGGAACGACGACAATGTGGAGTCCTCTGATCGGAGACATGGACGGAAACGCCGCTGGCTTTCCAACGACGTCTACAGCCGCCGCTGGACGAGGAAGGGACCTCTTGGTCGATTACGAGGTCGAGTCCAGCCGATTTCGGGAGAAGATCGACTTCGACGACCTACCGAAGAAAGATCGCAAGAACTTCCTGGTTCCGGAAATGGACGTCGGCAAACTGGAATCGGAAGTCATGGAAAAGGTCAGTCGCTTAACCAGCGAGAAAAAGAATCCCATGAAGCCCGGAAAATTCGACGGAACTGGATCCCTCGAGTCATTCCTGGCACAATTCGACGTGTGCGCAAGGCACAACCGATGGACTGCAGCCGATAAAGTCGACTTCCTCCGCTGTTCCTTGGAACGGGCGGCAACGCAGCTACTCTGGGACTTCGGAGCCAGCACCGAAGTCACGTATGAACAGCTCGTCGAGAGACTACGCCAACGGTACGGATCGGAGGGTCAGGCAGAGACCTTCCGAGCGCAACTCTACTACCGCCGGCAGCGAGCTGATGAAACTCTCGGCGATTTGCTGCACGACATCCGGAGACTCGTCGTCCTCGCCTACCCGGTTCCGTCCAACGAAACGACGGAAATTCTCGCGAAGGATGCTTTCCTTGAAGCGATCCGCGACCGGGAGCTGTCTCTCAAGGTGAGAGAACGGGAACCGAAGACCATCGACGAGGCGTATCGAACCGCTCTACGCCTGTCCGCGTATCAACAGACGTCGGACATGGAGGATCGTCGGAGACCTGCCAACCGAGTGCGAGGGTCTCAGGAAGTCGACGCCGGTGGGCAGCTCCAGTCTCAATTGGACAGTTTCTTCGCTTCGCAACGCAAGTGGCAACAAGACATGGAAGGAAGGATCTGCCGACAGCTGGACGAACTCAGAAGCTCGCAACGGACGAGTTTCGGCGCGGAACCGACTGCTCCACGGACGGTTCCATCTACCGTTCCTACTCCTCCGTCTCCGTCCCGAGGAAACGCTTCAGGTGGTCCCGGACGCGGGATAACCTGCTTCAGCTGTGGACAGGTGGGCCACGTGGCTCGCCGGTGTCGCCAGCGTCAGCAGTTCTCCAACCGAAGTGACGACGCACGCACCTCGGACCCACCGACGTCGGGGCAGAACGGAACAACCGTCACGAACCATACAACGAGAGACCGAGCATCGGGTGTGACAAACAACGCGATCTACATCCGTGGAACGATCAACGGACAGCAAAGAACTTGCCTAGTGGACACTGGGTCGGAGGTAAGCCTGGTTCCCTCTGCTGATGTTGATGGTTTGCCGCTCCAGCCTAGTAATCGCATTCTTTTGGCTGCTAATGGCACGCAGATCAGAGTCTTGGGTCAGATTGATGCTCCGATTCAGATTTCTAGAGGGTTTTCTATCAACACTAGTTTTCTTGTCTCTGACCAAATTGGTGAACCAATGCTTGGCATGGATTGGTTGAGGCAGCATCGTTGTCGCTTAGGTTTTGGACAATGCGCACTTTTTATTGGTCGACGCCGCATTCCTTTGGTTAAGGGCAATGGCTCGCTTTGGTGTCGCAGGGTTGTGGTTGCTGAGGAGACAACTGTTCTTCCTCGTTCGGATTGTGATGTACCATGTAAAACTCAGTATCGTGATTTGACGACCTCCGCACAAGCCTGGATGACTGAGTCCAAAGAAATCCAGCCTGGGTTCCATGTAGCCAGAGTTGTGTTGGGTGATGATGCCGATAATGCTTGCATTCCTGTTGTAAATTTAAATGAGCAACCCGCCCTGTTGGCAGCTAATCAAATGTTGGGCGACTTACATCCCGTCAAGGTTGAGGAAGACAATGAGAGACAGACGGGTACTGCTGACGACAACCCTGTGATCGGGAAGTTAATGGACGAAATTTCTGAGGATGTCCCGGCCGATGTGAGAGAACGACTGAAGGAGTCATTGGTCGAGGATGAAAGCATTTTCTCGACTACCGACCATAACTTGGGGAGGACTATGATTTCTCAGCATAGAATCGATACTGGAGACTCTCGTTCGGTAAGACAACCTTTGCGTAGACAACCGCATCCGTATCGGGCTGCTATTGACGCACAACTGGACCAATTGTTGGCAACTGGTGTTGTTAAACCTGCTGTCGGCGAATGTTCTGCAAATGTGTTGGTCGCCGAAGAGACAGAGAAGTCTTTGCAGTTTTCTATTGAAGATGACAAATTGATTAGGTCTCATCTGACACGGAAGGATTCTAATCCTTTTTCCGGATTGATTGTCTGTCTTTGGGTTCTCTCTTGCGTAGTGCGTTTCGGCACAATTGATTTGTACTGTGGATATGCCCGGGGAAGGATGAGTTGTTGTCATGCCAATGTGACTGGTCTGTCTACTCCTGTGTTGAATCTGAATGGGGGATTTGTGTCCTTCGACCCCGGAGGATTTCGACGGGATTCCAATAGACTGATTCGGGAGAGACTCGTCTATCTGTCTTATGTAGCTGATCTGTTAGAAAGGTTTGAGAAGTCGCCGAAGTCCAAGCCCTTCGTATCACACGTTGATAAACTTCGCCACTGCTACGGGAGAACGAAAGGGGAGTGGAGCGAGCCGGCTGCGGAGCGAGCAACTTCCAGAGATCGACATGGTGGAGTCATCGACGGCGCAGCCCTTTCGGCGGTTGATCAATCAAGGAACAGAGCGTCTGGAACCGAAGAAAGTTTGCACGACGAAAACTCCGACGAAGCAGGGGTTGGTCCCGGTCGACCTCACCGCACCACTCGTCGACCAGTCCGGTTCCAGTAGACGGCGTGTAGGTTCCGCGCACGACGACACAGGATGTTGTGAGTGAATGACGTTAAAAGATTCCCATTTTTGGCTAAAGGCCTTTTCTTTTATCGCCAAAACGAGGGGGGAATACCTTTTTATTCTTTAACGAGGCAAAAATTTTATTGCAAAAGTATCATTATTTTAAATTGTGAAAAGAACCCTTTTCTTTTTATGAATCTTCTTTTTGGTAAACAGGAACCATTTCGTTTTTATTGGAAAAGGAAACATTTTCCTTGCGAAAAGCACCATTTTTATGAGCAGTTCTATTGTAGAAATGCAGTATTGTTATTATTTTTATCTGTCCCCAGATGGACTGTTATAGGCCTAATGCTTTGTGTAAATCGGTTGATTAATCGTGTGGTTATTCGTGGTTGGCTGCATGAGATTCTGTTGTTAATCGTTTAATTAATCGCACAATTAATTGCGATTATTTGCATGCAGGCTTCGCTTTGATAAATCAGTAAGTAGGTCACGCTAAGTTCACATTCTGATCGTTTTTGATATTGGTGCCAGAGCAGGAATTAATGTGTTTAGAGGACAGTCTCTCGTAGGTGGCTCTGTGCAAATTGATGGTTTAGGGTTGTAGGTTAAAATTGTGCTTTAAATTCTTATGTGGCTTGAGTGTTTATTTTATTTTATTGTTTGTAAAGGAATTTATTTGCATCAAACGCGATTAATAGTTAAGATGATTTAATTACTTGTACTTGTATAATGTTGTGGAAAAAAGGAGAAAATAAAGGAAAAAGAAGGGGGTTGTGCCCGAACGGCACTTCGTACCCAAAACAGAGAAAAAAAAGAGAAAGGGGGTTGTGCACGACTTGCACTTCGTACCCAAAACAGAGAAAAAAAAGAGAGTACGGGGGTTGTGCACGAACGGCACTTCGTACCCGAAGAGGAAAACAAATATTGTGGATTGTGGACCACTATGTGGCACAATTTCATCGTTAATCGTGGACTTAATTGTCCGGGTTTGTGAAACCAGTACGGTATTTTTCTGTTTAATTTTGATCACGCAGTCTGAGTTTATGTCGCTTGTCTGATTTATTATTGTGATTATTGTCAATGTCGGTTGGTTCGATTCGGGACTTCTATTGACCAAACGATAATACTGTCTGACTTATTTGTTCATGTGGATCTGGGACCTGGCTGTCAGGATTTGTGAGAGCAATACGGTATTTTTCTGTTACGCTGCCGTTTACCTCAAAATGTTAGATGTATGCCCATTTTGTACATTGCACATATTGACATTGTTGATATCCGTATCGTCCGGTGCCGTTCTGTGGTCTATCCTTATGGGACCACAGCTGTCTGTTAATTCATGATTCACCGTTGACGGGTATTATTTGTTTACGTGGCGCTAAGTACATCAAAATGCGCTACGTAAATGTACGTTTTTCGTTGGCCAAGTTTAAGCATTTCATGTATCGTTTATTAATGGCATTGCCCTCCCCTTCCCCGGTGTTGCTCCGAGGAGGCCTCGGATTTTTCGTTAGGGGGGAGTGTTGAAATATTGCTACGGGCTGTTTGCTTGCCGCTGCTGCCTGATGCTGCTGCTGCTGCTGCTGCTTGCTTGCTACTGCTGTTTGCTTGCGTGTGTCTGCTCGCCCAGCATACGCTCAACATACGTGCATGTGGGGAATTTTCCATTGTGCGCTCAGCATACGTGCATGTGGGGAATTTTCCATTGTGCGCTCAGCATACGTCCACCTACTGGCTAGCATGCATCGCTTGGCCTAGCCTTGAGCCTATATAAGAGAGGTTCTGTCCGTGCTTGGACGCAGACGAATGGTCTAGCGAACGCGGTAAAACGTGTAGTAGCTGGCAGATGATCTGGCTTGATGAGCGGTAAAACGCTTGTTGAGTGATACTGATTGTAGAGGGAGTAAGTCCTTGAACCTCGGTCGAGCGTCGGCGGACAATCGGCCTGGAGTAGTTCGGTATCTCTCTACGTGACAGGGGTTGCGGTTTCCGACTACCGCAACCTAGCTGACGGACGAAGCTGATACGACGTACCGTCTGCTCTACGACGACGGTTCGATTCCTGGCGCTGCAGAAGCTGATACGACGTACCGTCTGCTCTACGACGACGGTTCGATTCCTGGCGCTGCAGAAGCTGATACGACGTACCGTCTGCTCTACGACGACGGTTCGATTCCTGGCGCTGCAGAAGCTGATACGACGTACCGTCTGCTCTACGACGACGGTTCGATTCCTGGCGCTGCAGAAGCTGATACGACGTACCGTCTGCTCTACGACGACGGTTCGATCCCTGGCGCTGCAGAAGCTGATACGACGTACCGCCTGCTCTACGACGACGGTTCGATTCCTGACCGCCGCGAATCTACTGTGATCACTTCCGACGACGGGACTCACTTGCTACTGAGTCCGTTGTACTGGCGCTACAGAAGTCACCGGAACCTGACGACGCCGGTTCGAATCCTGACCACCGCGAATCTACTCCGTCCATTCACGCAGGCGTTATTGCCTGCTGTGCCTAACGACGCCGGTTCGACTCCTGAACGCTTCGTATCTACTCCGTCCATTCACGCAGGCGTTATTGTCCGCTGTGAGCTCTATCGACGACGAACTTTGGCGCTACATAAACTGCTGCACGAACTCTGGCGCTACATAAACTGCTGCACGAACTCTGGCGCTACATAAACTGCTGCACGAACTCTGGCGCTACATAAACTGCTGCATCGGCGCACGAACTCTAATCCCAGCGCTGTAGAAATTGACACAAACAGTTCGTTCTTGAAGTGCTATAGCGATTGTGACGCAATAAATTGCTGGTGCTGTGAACTCTACATGATCATCGTGGTTTCTTCAATAAACGTGTTTAAGCCTAGCCGGCTAGTCCTTGGTCTACAGCTAAGGCCTTACTGCGCGGACTGACTAAGGGTACCTTGACGACTGGGGTTGGTACTCGGCTCCTGGTGTTATTGCCCAACCCCTGGTCCGCTACAGTCGTAAAACTCAACAATTGTGGGGAAAATACACGGGCCACCCCTCCCAACACATTCATTGAGGGGACAGTCCCCCTGTTCCCCTAAGTCTCCGCCCATGATGCTTACCGGATCTCTTCTTTGGTTTGCGATGTAAGCTTATCTCGGGGGATGTGGCCACTGTCTATTTACGGGAGTGCTGCTCCTACCTAAGCGCCCTGCAGCGCACGCCGTGGTTCTCTCCGCTCTTCTAAGCTGAGTCTCTTGTCCTTCGGTTGCGCACTTCTATTATGCAGCGCAGCGCCTATAAGTTCTGTCGTTGGAAATAATATAGGCTATAGGCTATAGAGCCCTTGAGACCACGTTGTATTCTACTCTCAACACTGGTCTCTCTTTATATCCGGGGCTGGGCTGGGAGAGCCTCTGAGTAGACGCTCTTGAAGGTGAAATTCTTGGATGAAGTTTATAAGCTTAAAGGAAGAGATTTTTAAAAGATATGGCTTGCAATTTTCTAAGACCGTTCTGGGGTGTATGGGTATTTGCAAGTGACCTAAATTCAAGCTTTATTATTATGATTATTGTTATTATTTGGGTTCTGTTCGAGTTTATGCCGTCGTCATGATAATATATTATTGTTAGCCATGCTGAGCTGTAATCAACGTTATCAGTGGCATCATCATCATCATCATCATCATCATCATCCTCATCATCATCATCATCATCATCATCATCGTTATCTTTAGTGATTAGTCAGACACCAGTTGCCCCATGCACGATGTGGGTCTACGGCGCTTACGTGGGTCTAGTGCGCCGCTGCTATCCTGGCTCGCGATATTAAGGTGCTACATAATTCATGAGCAAAAAGGCGTGAACCTTTGGCGCGTTGTGATTGGACAAATTCTAATAAGACAAGCGATATGATTGGCTGGTGCAATTCTGCACGGGTCGTCCCTCCTCTGGCCTTCGGCTGACGGTGGTCGGCCATGTTGGACGAAATGCCGATTCGATTCATTTCGTGCGGACATTTGACACAAAGTCTGGATTACAGATGGACAGTTTCTCCGGAAATTACATCTTTAACTGGTGGCTGATGGATATCTGGATGGATTTCACAGGTTGGCATCGAATTTAAACTTACTCTTCGTTTATAATTGTGCTTCTCGGAGTTCTCCGATGGCGCGTGCATGCTTGCGGTGAATTGTTTGCGGTGTGATGTGGGTTGGATTTAAGTCAAATCCTAGTTAAATTTTGTAGTTTTTGTGATTTGATGAAATCCCTGAGTTGTCCTTTTCCATCGGTGAAGGATTGGAGATTAGTTTTAGCACTGACAGGCATGACATATGTTTCCATGATACTTCGTGATGAGACCCAGATATTATTATTATGATCGATTCCCAGGGTCGCGTGCTGCAGAACCCGATTTTCGTTTGGTTAAGATCACAGACCGATTGGTTTCAATTTTCTCGACCAGAATCTTCATGTTCTGTGTGTCTTGATTGCAATTTAAATCCATGCACGAAGAATACCTGGCAACGTGATTGCATCTTGATTGAAGGGTGAAATTCAATTAAATTTTCTCGGTGATTAATTATAATAAGATCTATTATTGGTTCTTGATGGTTCCTGCTTGAGGTGGCTAACGCGCTATTAATCCAGTCACCTCAAGCGCCATGTTGCATGTTGGGCTGTTCCGGTGCCAGGTTAGAATCGATGGGGGAACCAAGGATACACTCGGGGGGGGGGGGGTGCTAATGAGACACCATAGTGGAAATGGTTAATGATGGTTGTGGGGTTAGTCGAAAGTAGAATTGATGGAAACTTTCACCCATGCATGCAGGACAGTGAATCATGAAGAGCCTATGACAGGCTATATGCTAATCTCTGTGGCCCTGAAGGCATGCATGCATGCATGCACCCATATAATTTCTTTTGTATACAATAATAATGAAAGATATAGGAGACGTTTTGTGCACCTTTTAAAACATTTTAAAGCCATTTCGGATTTTTTATTTTAAAATATTGTTCAGTCTTTCATATCACACCTTGCAGGCCAGTTTGTAATTGCAATTAAGTCATTTGCAACAGAAGCCATGGGTATAGGTAGTTCTCTCTGGCCATTCTATTCACTATATCAGTGGTTCTTAACCTTTTCAAGGGAGCCGAACCCAAGAGAAATCCATGACTACTCACCGAACCCCTAAAGTTTGAACAATAATTTTTAACTAATGGGAACAAAAGGAAATAAAAAATTGTGCCAAAATATGATGCAATATTAATACATTCAATACGGGAAATACTGACAGTAAACTAACCGTACCAACACTACCAATTGCATCTTAATGTGTTCTTTTTTAAAAATAAAATTCGAAAAAAAAAAATAAGAAATAAAATAGCAATGATTTTTTTCTCACTCACTGACCCTGAATATGTGTATATTTCAGAGGACCTCTGCCGAACCCCTGGCAGTGGCTCATCGAACCCTGCAGGGGTTCGGTCGAACACTGGTTAAGAAACATTGCACTGTTTGCTATATTATTAACCTGTAATGGATCCAGTTTAGCATAAAAAAGCAGCTATAAAACTATGTTTAATCATGTCAATCGGAAACAAATTTTAAAAACTGATCTCATCTGTAATAATTCTGTATATGCATTCAGGCATTCATCATGGATCATATGCTGTGGAAGTATTCACATGAGATGGTTGAGGATGAATTATCGATGGTTAAACCGAACTGTAAAACCATTCACCTAACCACACAGTCATTAACTGCAGCCTCATTATTTATAACCAGGATGTATGATCTATAGTCAGTCTGTAAAATTATCATCTCACAATACTGCATGCATGGTGCAAATTTTATTTCTCCATTTTTTACTCTTTTATTAATGCTTTATTTCATCTATTAATTTATCCAATATGTAATCTGGTTGCATTCCGTCAATCTATTAGAAAATAAAACGAATATATTAGAATACTAGCTGTACCCGGCCACGCGTTGCTGTGGCAGAAAATACTTTCCCCTCTCCCCTCCCCCTCCCCTCCTCCTCCTTCTCCCCCTCCCTGCATCCCTCCTTTCTCCATCCCTCCTCTCCGGTCCCTCTCCTCCCTCTTCGTCCCGCTCCCTCCTTCTTTCCTCCCTCACACTGTTCCTCCCCGACAGCGACATATGCGCTATCACGACTTTTGGGCGACTTGTGGCAACCCTGATTATCTCGCGACTTTTGGGCGACTTTACAGCGTGATTTTGGGTCACCACGTTTCGAAAATCTGGCAACCCCGCGCGGTGTTGTTGAATTTGCAAATGGCGGTCGAACGGAATTCAAAGTTCACTTTTTGTGAAAAAGATTGCGTTTTTTCGGGAAAAAAACATAATACAACACGGTTCTATTGGAATGGAAGGTGTTGTAAAATTTTCAAAACAATCAGTTATCGAAAACACTCATAACGAACTAAATATTGGAAAGTTTCATTTTTATATATATAGATTAAATTTGCAATTAATAAATCTGTTAATAGGTCAGTAGAAGTGAAATTCAGTAAGCAGGATCCAAGACAAAATAACTGAAATATTTAACAATTGAAACATTGACATTTTTAATTTTAAATAGTATAGGAGTGCATGGGAGAATGAGAATGGTTAGCTGCAGCTGCAGGACTGCAGTCAATCGAGAGTTTGGGGTTCAGAAGTTCCCCATCGCATGCATGTGGGCATCTATCTATATGTATATATAGCCTATATACTATTCCATATAGTTCATGTGTTTGTCTGTTCCCGCCTGGACTACTGTAACTTGCTTCTCATGCATGGTCATGATACAACATGGTCATTCCGATACAACGTCCTTTTCCCCTTCAATCAGTCTAAAATGTTTCGGCTATTATATGCTCATTGTTCAACTCCCTCGCTTTGCGCAATATACATAAAAATTATTGAAGTATTGCACTGTCATGCATGGCTACAAGATCGTCTGTCTGCCATGCATGTCTCCAAAGCACAGCTGTGAAATGCCTCTAAATACATCACAAACTATATACATGCAAAACTTCTCAGATCTTCATCTCGATCAACGCATTCTGCAGATCGTCTTCATCTTTTTTTTCTCACGACTATAATATCTATAGCTAAACTTGACACAGTTTTGAGACGTTCATGTGTAGAAAAAATGAGAGTGGACTGCAAGGGCAACAAGCATGCAGCGACAAAGGGAGACCCCCCCCCCCCGTCCGTTCCAAAGCCAACTTCATGATGCACCGAGAAGAAGAAGACAGAAGAATTCTGCTTGCATGTGCCATGGCTGCATGTGCGAGCAAAGTGACAGTGAGCACACACACACACACACACACACACACACACACACACACACACACACACACACACACACACACACACACACACACAGTGACACTGCATAATGCTCAGTATGCGCGGAGAGAATGACAAGCCATGCAGCAGTGCACTCTGCATAGGTCGTGCATGAAGGCATATGCAGACGAAGACTGAACAAGACCCTCCTCCATGCAGACGTGCAAAGAGATGATCCGGTGCATTGTGAGATCCGCTGTTTGATGGGGAGCCAGTGAAGCACATCCAGCATATATCGTGAAACATTTGTCAAAATTTGTGTATGTGCACATGTCCGGCAGAGCGCGGGACCAGATCCAGGCAACCCAATGTATACCTTGCAGCGGCCTTGCATGGAGGCTGACTTAGAATGGGCAATAGCAATCTAATCATTGCTAATCATTGTTGCCAATCATGGCAACGATGAATGGCAACAATGATTAGCAACAATGGTTGGCAACAATGATTAGCAACAATGGGTGCGCCTTCTTTACGCTTTGTAAGACGTTGGATGCTATGGCGTGATGCATTTGCTCGATGCTCATTGAAGACTTTTTTATTCCACTTCTATTCCCTCGGGTTCGTCACGCTGAGAGCGCCTCTTAATAATAGACTATATAAAACACAATTTTATACAAATTTTCATACAATACAATCAATACAATGA